>JARHVA010002527.1:142500-242500 GCA_037957365.1 Torreya grandis | reverse complement strand
TTTTTTAAAACTACATTTGGGCTTCATATGCTCTAATTTCATGTCTCACATAACCAATTGTGAGTGATTTGGTTCAAGAGATGTTCAATAAGGACATACTAAGTCACAAATTGAAATAATTTATTACTATTATTTTTATAGTGGGCTCAATATGATTTAATTATGTTTAGTTTTATAGCATTTGTATTTGATTTTTTTAGTTATAATCATTAAAATATAAGTATGATAAATCCTTGCTCCTTAGGTTTTAGTTTATGAGAAGCTATGTGATCCATTTAATGGATATTTTTAAAAATGAGTAAATTAGACTAGAGGATAAAAGGTTAGGGAAGAAGAGGCTATGCAAATGAAGTCCTTGTAAAAAGGTACAACTTTCAAAATTTATCTTCTAAAAGTGAGGTCCTTGTAAAAATCTACAAACTTCAATTTGCAAGGAAAAAAGAACAATGACTAAATCATTTAGTGGACGAGCTTTGCATACATGACCAATGTCTATATGGTAGAAAATTTTTGTTGATATTGTATATATTGAGTGGACAAGCTTTGACGAGACTACATATATTTGTCACATTACCTAAAGAGAAAAAATCAATATCCAATGCTATGTAATGTATTGATGTCTTTTGTTTGGATTTTGTCTGTTCTATTCAATGGGAAAAATAAATGCTATAAATAATCCCTCTTCCATACCTACATTGCTATTGAAGTTTAAGTGGATTTTAATTCAAAGGTATATATCTTGCCAACACCATTAATGTATTTCAATCTGATGATTTTGGTCTCTTCCACTCTATATGTTAGGGTTGCACACTTTTTTTGACCCTATATGTCCTTGCTACTAAAGGTATCAGCTACTTGCCTATAATTTATTATTTAAAAGGTTTGGTCAAAGGTATATATCTTCCCAACACCAACTTTCAAATGGTTAATGGGAACTTTGTTTATGATTTCTTAATCAAACTACTTAAAGAGGGTAAATCAATATCAAATGCTATATAATGTCTTAATGCATTTTATTTGGAAATTGGCTCTTCTATTCAATGGGAAAAATTAAACGATATAAATAATCTATCTTTTATACCTGCTTGGCTATTGTAGTATAAATGGATTTGAGTTCACTAGAGAGTAGTTTAAATCTATGGGCATCCATTTTTTACTCCTAAAAATTTCCATTTGATATATGGAAGTATGTGGTGAGAATGGTGGGAAAAAACTTATTCTTAATGGATATATAAACTATACTCATTAAAAACATTTTTCTCTCTCTAAGTTTCTTTCTTCCACTAATTTTTACCACTCTTCTTTTTGGGATCCCTCTAAGGATTTGTATGCAAAACTGGAAGAACATATGAGGGATTTATTGTTGGAAAACTTTGAAGGTAGTCTTGGGATATCTACTACAAGCCAGGATCCCTAGGATGGTTTGACATTATAGATAACTAAATTCAAGGCCATGTTATGTATACTAAATGGATCACTCATGCTTTAAATGGTAATGAAAACTTAAAAATGCTTCATAGTAATTTCATCACTTAGGAAATCCCCATGGTAAAATAAGCCCTAGGGGTTTAAATCTTTAAAATTTATTACTCACTTAGGTCCCTATCACCATTGTGGGTACCTTTATGAATAAGAGTATCTATAATGATTGGGAACTTCTCAAAATACATTTTTGTTGGGATGGTCATGGGTTTTGATATTGGATATTTTTAAACTCTCAATCCCTATGGTGGTCTCTAATTATTACTTTTAATGAATATATTTTCACCCTTATTCCATGGATTCAAAGCCTTTGGCTTTCATAAATGGAATAAAAGTGATCTTAGACATCTTTTATCATAAAAATAGAAACTATGTTCCTTATCATATTTTGTGCCATTAATTTCATTAGGAATGATGGATTGATTTGATTCCACTAGTAGAATGGTGGTATAACACTTCCTTTCATACCTCTTCTCAAATGTCCCCATTTATGGCACTTTATGGTTATCATCTCCCATCCATCACTTTAGTCTTGAAGGTGAAACCCAAGGTTTGTGCTAGTTTAAGGATGCATTCACCATCAACATGATGTACTATTTAGATTGAGATATAATTTATCAAGTATCATGATTTTTCATCAATTATTGTTTCAGATCTACTTATTTTGTTCTTAACTCTAAAATATATTATTCCATCATTATGAACATCTAAGTAATTTAATCACATATTTTTCCTTAACTAAAGTTATCAATTGTCCATGAATACACTATTTTAACAAAAATGATAATATTTTACTATTGAATATTATAAAACATATTAAAATTTACATTTTATTTAAATACTTAAAATACTTATCATTTTTGTCTAGAAATACATTCTCATATATATCCATTTGGATAATTTTATTCAAAATAATAGAATAGGATCTCTTATATATTTTTATTATCAACCCATGATACATCTATCTATCCTTTCTAGTTTCTAGTGATGACTCTCAATGGGAAGATGCATGAGGACATGAGTCAAGACAATAATGATCCCTCGCATCCCATGCACTAGGATATGAATTGGAAGTAGGTCTAAGGATTTTTCAATATCAATTGAAGGGAATGGATAAAACACATCTAAGGGATGTGCACCACCAACTAATAGATGTAGTTTCAAGGGACATGCATCTCAATGTGATATTCAACTAGACAGAGATGGTCCACTAGAGAAAGGAAGTGAGGAATGAGGATGGGAGGACTAGGGAGACATATCTTGGGTTACCCCTAGTTAAAAATCAAAAGTGTTATCCCATTTACACTTACCTTGAAGTTTGATAAAAATATTATCAAGAAAATATAACATATATATAAGAATTAAAATATTTACCCATAATTGACTCAAAAATATGAGTGGGATGAGTGGGAAAAAGTTGAATGGGAGGAATTTTAAAAAGGGGCCTAGGGGAAAATAATAGGGAAGGTACGTGATGAAGGGGAATTAGATGCCCTGAATGGATATAAGGTAGTCAAATTCAACATTGAATTACAGAAGTAATTTCCCTTAGGGGGCCTATAGATCTTGGGGTAAAAATTTACGGAGGACTGCATATGCTAGGCATAAAGGCTTGTGGGTAATTCAAAATTAGATATTTTGTTTCAAGAGTTTAAAGTAATTAATTGCTTAATAGAGGATGAAAATGTGTGTTTATGTATCCTTGATAATATTGTTGACAAAGATAGTTTTAGATTGGAAAATACCTGATTGGAAATTTCATGGGGAATCATCCTAACATAGTGTAGTTACTAAAAATAGATATTTATAACATCTCACTCTTGTACATTTGATAAATACCAATCAGGGATTTATCCTTAAGTTTTGGACCTTATTATTTATTGAAGGTCTCTCATTCACTATCTCATTATGATTAAATGATTATCTTATAATCTAACCTGTATCATTCTAATGACCCAAACAACTTGTAAACTACATAAATCTCAAAAATTGATATATATTCCTCACTATTTGTTATTGATCCATACCTATTTTTCAGCCTTTTAGACATTATCTATTACATAGGGACACTAGTGGTGATGCTAATATACATATTTTTATCTAGTGTCAAATCACCTAAATTCATCTAAATTTCAAACTATTTAAAATTTATGGGTTAGCTTATTTATCTTATTAAACCCCACCATGAGATATTAAAAAAAACAATTCTTTAAATATAAGTCCAATAATTCTCTTTGTTCATCTATGAAATACCAAGTAATCACCTACCAAGGCTGATTCAATCAATCATAAAATTGAGTTATTATGCTTTATTACTCTCTTTTTCTTAATTATTCATAGAAATATCCATACAAAAGGTCTTAAGCATCTAAATAACAACCCATGAGTATTATTTATCAAGTTACAAGCTAGATCACTACATTCATCTACATATAACATATTACACCATTGTTCACACACACTTCCACACATAAGAGATATATAAATAAGTCTGAGGCCCTCCTTTCCTTTACCATTAATTATATTTCTTAGTGTGAGCTAGGTTTTGTGGCTCTAGTTTATAGCTCTTTGGATTCATCATATTTTTGGTTGAAAAGTTTTTTGGAAATTGATTAGGTTGATAGTGTAATCTCTTAGCCCCTTCCCTCCATGTGATATTTGGATCATGACTTCTTCCAATTATGATTTTGTATGATTAATTTTTTTACCTTATTATATTTTTTATATAATTTGACTTTATTTTTGATTAAAAATAAAACTAAAAGTTCCGATCACTTATTTCACAAATATCATGTGCTTATTTTGTTGGCGTACATGTGTATTTTGCCTTGTTCTATTTGTCCTTATATCATGGATATATATTAATTATTGGGTATGGGATTGGGTCCATAATGGTAATGAAAACATATAATAATGGTTATGGGATCTCATTTTTTAGGTGTCAATGTACCATTAATGTTTTTGGAACATTAGTAATCCGTTTAATTTTTATGGTATGTAATAAAATTATGACTAAAATAAATCTAATACAATTGATATCGATACTAAAACTAAATATTTATCTCATATCAGTCTTGTGAATTTGAAAATTATTAATTACGGATCTACACTTAAGTTATAGACCTCCATGTTACCAAAAGGCTTACATTCACCATCTCATCTTGGTTAACTATTTATCTCTTAGTCCGATCCATATCATTTTGATGTCCCAAGTCTTCTCAATTGAAAAAGAATATTAATATATGATTTACATCACTCACCATTATTTTTTAATTCATACTTATTTTAGATCACTTTGGACATTACCAACCATAAAGGGACACTACCGCTAATGGTAATGTCTACATACTTATCTAGTATCCAGTTTCATAATTCAACTAAATTTCAAATGTTTTAAAATCTATAAGTCAACCTATTTGTCTTATTAAACCCTAACATGATATATTTTTAAAAGGTGTGGTATAAATATAGTGTAATATTTATCATTCGTCATCTAGTAAATATAAATCCAACACGTACCAATACTCATTCAATCAATCACACAACTAAGTCATTATGTCCCATTCATCCCTATTTATTTATCAGTCTTAAGATAAATCATAAAAAATGTTTGAATAATTCAAAGAGAAACTCATGAGAGATATTTGTAAAATTACAAGGTAGATAATTGCATGCATCTTTATATAGTATATTTCACCTTTATACACACACACACTCCCACACATATGGGAGAAATATATAATTCTAAATTCTTCCTTGTATTATTTGATGTTTGTAGTGATCTGTGGCAGATGGGTCATTGAGGTTAACTCAACACCATGTTCTCACTAACCCATTTTTTAAATAAACTCATTTTAAGGGTGAATAAAGGTGAATAACTAGGGTTTGATCAATTATCAAAGTGTGAAAACACCTATCCTAAACCTGAATATACCATCAAAAATATGAGAGAAAACATAGAACAATAAAGTTGGTCATATCAATATTTAGTCATTATTTTTACTGAATATCTATATCACAATTAGATACTAACATTGATATAAATATCTATATCACATGGTAGGGTCTTCATATGTAGAAGTATAATTTCAAGAATTTGACAACTGATCAAAAATAATGATCATGTATACTTTTTACCTATTTGCTGTATAGGTCTACTTACACATATTAAAACTAAGATAAGTATCATTTATCCTTGGTATTTAAATCAATAAAACATATTTCAAATTTGGTATTTTAAATATTTAGTATATTTTAGTATTATAATGTATAATATTCATTTATGTATGTTTAAAATTAATTGGCCTACTATAGATTAGTTTATCACACTTGTGTTTGAACTATTTATATATTATTGATCTTATCCCAAACATGTTCAATTTAGGTTTAGACATTTGGTGAAATCAAACACTATGTATCTTTATGTAGCTCCTAACTTTATCAAGGAATTATAAGGTTTTATGGATCTATTCTTTCCTTGGAGCAATCATTTTTCTCCTCATCATGAGATTGTATCCAATATTTGTTGCTTCAACTTCAACATTTTACTCTTATGTCTCATCCTCAACTAAATTAACTATTGGTTTATCTTCATGCCTCCTTTCTTGTTCATGATAGTGTGAACACTCCAATTCTTTGTGTCCTTCTCCACATATGTAACAATCATAAGACCTACATTGATTTGGAAACCATCGCCTAGAACCACCATAGCCTCAACCTCTCTAAAATCTTATTTTGCTTTGTTGTTATTGAAATCCTTGTATATTATCTCATTTTATTTATATACCATGTGATGATTCTCCTCTAATGGGAATAAATCCTCCTTTAGTGGTATTGAACCCACCTTATCCCTTTACTAGAGGGGATATTCTCTTTTTTGCCTAGTTAATCTTTTGAAAGTCTATCTATTTTTAGTTTCTTTTTCCTTCAAAAATAATTGATAATCTTCCTCCATGAAAATTATCATATGCATGCTTAATTCATCTTGAATAAAAAACTTCAAACCATTTGTATACATTTCAACCATTTGTTCTTCCATTTCATCATGCTCCAATCATATGGAAATCTTGTAAAACTCATTTGTATACTCTTGTATTTGTGATCCTTTTGTCTTAAATTTATGAATCCTTTGTATATGTTTTATTCATAATCCATAGGAATAAATTTATACCTTAGCTTTTTATCCATCTTTCTCTATGTTTTATCTTCTCTTTAGCCTTTCTCTATCTCTCTTTCTATAGGTGATCCCACCAAATTTACATGACCCTTCAATTTATCTCATGCAAAATTTAATTTCTTGTCTTATATTCATGTTTTCCATTAAAAAAAATTCTCCTTGTTATTCATCCAATCTATCAACTCCTCTAGTTTTAAACTACTTCCATAATCTAAAATGTTAACCTTGATTCCTTCATTCCTATAATGCCATAACCATCATGTATTCCATTAATAGATGGTGGTTTTTGTCATTTATCTTCTTGTTAAATTTCATCTTTATAATTTATTTATTCATTTGTTTTATTTTCTACTTTCCTTTGTCTTTGATTTATGGCAATTGCAATTAATTGTTGTACTTACCTCTACATCTCTTGCATATTCCTATTCATCTGAGCAATTCCACCTCGACTTTGTCTTATCACCATATCTAACACTTTTTATTCAATCACATAATATTATACCAAAATATTAAATATCAATTCACAAATATATTACCTCTGATATTTGAACCTCGATCTGATACTAAATGATGAAAACATATAAACTATCTAAGCAAAATTATCAATAGGCATAAACTCAGAAATTACATGAAAGCAAAATTCTCTATTGATTCTTATTTAATGAATACAATATTAGAATAGAAATTTAAATAAAACATAACTTGTATTTTCATTTGACATGCTTAATTTAAATATCAAAATAAATCAAAAGCTAACTAAAGCTAACCGACCCATGCAATTTTGAGAAAATTATATTATTTAGTAAATTTCATCTTCTAGTGATTTTTAGATCATTATTTTCAAAAGATATGCATGCAAGATTAGATGCACTTAAAATATCCACATATATTATAAACACTAAAATTAATCTAATGGATTAATTTTAACTGATGTTAATGTCCAAGTAGAAAAACATGTTATTTCTAAAAATTAAAAAAAAACTTGAAAAATAGACTAAAATGCATTTTTGGACCCTTAGATGGTCACATATGGCATCCAAAAAGTTATGAAAACATACCTAACTAGAATAAACTTAGTGGGTAATACCCACCTAGTTTACATTATAGAGAACAAGTAATGTTACACTCTAGGAAAGAGTGTTATACTAAATGCTCCTATCACAAATTGAAACCTATAAACTTTTACCATTTCAGAATATTAAAAAGTATAAATGAGAATGCTTACTTAATTGATATTCATGAATATTTTGACATCAATCGCTCTTTTATTGTTGTTAACTTTCACCCACATGAATACATGTCCAATGATGATGTAAAGGCTCATAAGGTCAAAGAGTGGAACAACAATTTTCATAAAAAAAATAGAATTATCAATTTGAAAGAGTTTTAGACACCAAAATTTATGCCAATAGATTCCAGGCATATAGGTTGTATTTGGTTAAATGGGTGGACCTATAATATTCATAGAATTCATGAATTACTGAAGTTAAAAACTATAAATTTATGAATTTTTTTTAATTTATAGTAGTTATAAACTAGGAGGTTGATAATTATTTGAGTCAAAGTAAGATAATGTAACCATTTACATTAGGTAGTCATCACAACATTTTTTGTACAATGTTACCACCCTAACACATTCTTATTCATGAATAGGGGATAAATGTATCAAGTTTGAAATCTAGCTGACATAGTTAATGTTAGGAATTAAAATATATATTTAGTTTAGTTGAATTGTATTCTTACTTAGATAAACATAATCTTAGAGACCCCTTGGGTAGAAAGAAGGAATTGAGAGATAAATTCGGTAGAATTAGGAGCACAAAAACTAGGTAGTAAAAAACTAATAGGAACCCATCTTAAGCTACACACTTTGCATGAGTGTGTGAGACCATTTATCATGTGATATGCCAATGTGATAGCTAGTTGGACTTTTTATCCTCTTTGCATGCATGACCATAGAATTTAATGTGAAACTAATGGAAAGAACCCAACATTTTGGCTATGTTATTGGGACCCATTTCACTTATTAGCATGATGGTTGGAAAATAGTTGAGTGAATTTCTTTGGAGAATATTGATCACTGGATTGGAATATTAGAAGAAAATCTTATCCTCCAATATCTTGAATTAGGAATCTCTGCATATGTATGGGTAGAGAATAATCTATACATTTCTCTGTATGAACCATTATTTTTAGAACTTTCCTTGAATTTGCATGCTTAGATTTTAATGTATGCACAAAATTGTTCAATAAATTTTGGGTAGAAGGCTTCTTGGTTGATAGAGCATCAAAAGACCATGTCTATGTTGTAAGTTATTTGGACATGTGTAGTAGATGTTTGGTGGAAAAGAACACTTAAATTTTATATTTTAAAATATGTTGTCTATACATATTCTTTCCTAGATGAAGTGTAGTTCAACTTCCTAAGAGAGCCATGAGGAAGGTATATCAAATAGTTCCATTTAGATATTAAAAAGATTATGGTTAATTATAGACTTGAGAAATTTTCTATGGATGACTAAACTATCTCGTGCATGAGAAACATGAATAGTGGGGAATGGATGGTTATAATTTGGTATGAGATTGGGAGTTTAGTATGGAATTTAGGTCATGAAAATGGTGTAATTTAATGTATGATGAGGCTAGGTTTAGGGTTATGAGAGGGAATTAACCCAGGTCAATGGGGGGATAACATAAGTGTCAATAGAATCTAAAGGAAAATGGAGAGATATAAGGAATACCCCTTACCAACATGATCATGCCCTTTGATAGAGTAGGTATGCATGGAAGAACTATGACATGAACTAATACCAATCCATAAAGACCTAATTCCCCCACCATAATGCATGTTCATGCATTTAAGTTTGACATAATATTTGTAATAAGTTGAAATATTTATAGTGCAAAGTCTAAAGCTAAGCCAGTATAGGAATCTTTGGGAGTACAAGTTTAACATAATGATCTACCTTTCCATTATAAATACAACCTATGTCTCAACTTGGAATGCCAAGTGGACCCAATAGTAGTAGTGGGTAAACTGTAAGACTAACCATATCAAATCAGCCTTCTTTGGTGCCTAGTAATTTTGGTGCACTATTATTATAGGAGGCATAAGGAAGTACATGTGGTGGTTATGTTAAAAGAGGATCAAGTGATGGCATTGAAGGTGATAGTAGACTTACACCATAGAATTCAAGAGCAGATGGAAGAAATCCACAATAGGGTTCAATACAACCACTCAGTGCACCAATGGTATACTATGAGATTATGCTTCATCTCCCTAAATATCAAGGTGTTGAAAATATAGAAGAACACATTCATAAGTGTGAACTCATTTGGTGAGCATGGGGGATCAATTATTTAGAATAAAAGGATACTTAGTTTTCCACTAATTTTATGGATCATGTGCATAAATGGTACCAAACAATTACCCCTCAGTAGGTAGTTGTGAGATATGAAACATTGAAAATTGCATTCCTTCTAGAGATGTACATTATTGAGTTTAAGTAACAAAACATTATTGATTTAAAGGAGATAAATCAAGATCTCACTAAGAGTTTATAATAATATGATTCATATTTCAAAATGATTCTTTCAAAACTATCATTTGAGATTAACTCAACACAACATGCTCAATGGTTTGTGGGAGGACTATTGCTTCCATTTCATCAAGCTCTCTCCCAAAGTATAGTTATTGACCTACACAAGGCATTGGAAGTTTCTCTCCACACCAAATTTTTAGGAAGTATAAATATGGGGATCAGCCCTTTTATGGAGGTTCAAATTACTACTATGGCCTCTTATCTAGAGAAGCTAATGGCTAATAATGCTCATGACACCCACAGTGGATTATGATGTGTTAACTATGAAGTAGAGGGCCATAATAAGAATAATTAATTTTATGGAGGAATGTTTACATCAAAACAAAATAGTCTTATGAAATCTATCAAGAGGATCATGATGTAAGGAATTATCCATTGTTCTAGCATGATACCCAAGTTAAAGTGTCACTATACTATAAAATATGTGATGGATACATGCATGATATTAATGACTATCAAATCATAAATGAGATATATAAATCATGAAAAAGAAGGACTCAACAAACCTATTTTGCTAATAATTAAGATTATAGTGGAGGATACTATTTTTGAGGTTGAGGACGAGGTTGAGGACATCGCAATGGATGTAGGGGTGATCATTTTCCACTTAGGACCTAGTACACATTTGGATCTCCAAACCACTATCAGTGTGATTTCCCTATTTACCCAACTTGTGCCTTTCGTAAGAATGACCACCATCTAGAAAAACAACCCAATATATATATGGTTATCACCAAAGATCATAATGAGAATGGAATTGGGATGATTCATGCTGCCAAAAATCTAAATGCCTAGTGGAGACTTTGTCCTACCACCTTAATAATGGGACCAAAGGTAAATATTATAACATGAAGTGGTACACATTCCTAACCTATTTTAGTTACATCCATGGAGAAGGTTCAGTATGAGTAACCACGTGCTCAACACTACCTTGATGTTTAAAACAAAAAGGATGTATTGCATGACATAATGGCCTTGCTATGTGATTTACAAAGTGGAATTGTGTTTTCAAAGGAGAAGGATGCAACCATGCTCACTAAAATACAAAAAGAAACTATCACAATAGAATATGAGTAGGATGAATTTTGAGAGATATGTAAACTACTCCTTAATGAAAACATCATTCCTCTCTTGCAAAATTTGTTACAATAGTAGACAATGAAGACTCCTATAGATCATCATTTGAATAATGCACATAGGCAAAAAACCTATGGCCAACTAGATGATGAATGTTATAAGGAGATCATGTTAAATTCATGTATTGATGGCTAGATGATCTAATATATACTAGTAGATATTATCATGAAAGTTAATGTTCTCATAAAGGATACCTAGAGGAAAATGGGGAGCCCCACTTTGAAACCCTATCCACATATTCTATTTATGTCCAACAAGACTCGAGCAGTGCCTATTAGAGTTCTCAAAGATTCCATCATTAATACTATGGGTGTCCCTTTTAAAGGTAATTTTAAAGTAATTAAAATAGTTGAAGCTAAATATTTTCCATCTCTATTGGGTTGACCAAATTGTTATTCTAATAATGTTGACTTGTGTTTTAATAAGTCCAACATTAGCTTTGATAATGACACCTAGTGCATAGTCATTATTCTTACTCATGGTTAAGGTCCCCCTTTTATAGAGGCAATTGATGTTGATGAGGACCTCAACCACATATATAACATCATGGTGAAAGGAAATGAATAGGTAGATCCTATTCTTACTAGTCTTATTCATTAGGGAGATGCATAATCCATCTTTGACACCACCAAGATTGCTTATGAATAGTAGGCATGTGGATAATATGACCTCATGAGACAAGGTTGTGTTGTATTTGGTTGATAAATAAATACTCCATGTAAAATACCTAAGCATTATAAGTCTATTCATCTCATTGGGGGTGACTAATGAATGCACACTTTTCTAGTTTGATCAATAACTTAGGTTTCATGTCCAAATCAAAATCTGGGAGTATTTATAGCAATAAGAGATTTACTATGTTTTTGAAGATCAACATATATGTGCACTCATTATTTTACTTTAAGGAACAATTTTAAATTAGTGGGATACTCATCAATATAGGTTGTTGACATGGGAATGAATATGTATCATGTTGCATCATCATTTTCACCATGATAACTAGGTTTGTGTCACACTCAGTTACAATGGTATTGAGTCTCCAAGCAACCATCTAGTCACCTATGAGAATCTTTATAATGTTTATGAGACATTTTTATTACAAGTGGGTAATGGTAAGCCTTTATATTTGTTTCATGGAAAGATTATTTTAATCACTAATATGTTATGTAACATGGCTATGTTAGTTTTTGTATGTACATGATAAACTTAAACACTTGCAACAAGTTTGTATCATGTTTTTGAATTATTATATGCACAATGAATAATTTTGCAATAGGTTCTCCAAAATAGGTTTTTATATAACACAATTTTGTGTGGAATGTTTTTTGGCATCTTATTGCATGATTATAAACCCAAGGGTTCTTTCATGGAGGAATAAAAAGTGACATGACATCAGTTGATTAGTATAGAGTCAGAAGTGTGTTAATTTTATGTAGCACTCAAGAAGAATATTTTTGGTTGGGTGTATGTAATTTTTTACTTCCAAATTCATTCAAACATAATCTTTATTTTTATTTATGAAAAATTTTAATTTCAAGATATGGGAAACCTAGTAAATGTAATTATATGTTTCAATGCATGTATGTTACATTATTATATTTAAGACCCAAGATAATGAAAATTTGAGAACATGGATATATTTTTTTAAAACCAATTATTTAACCCAAAATGTTCCATAACTTTTTGAAATAGTTGTGAATAAAAAGGATGATGTTCTATAAATATCTCCTCATAGAGAGCTTCACCTTAGTCTGCAACCATGCATATCACAATAACAAGATAATACAAATAACAAAGAGGAAGACTCAAATATAGAAGGATGAAATAATTGAATTTGGAAAATATTATAAGATTCATGGAATCTTTTTAAATATGGATTTATAATTTTCATAATTGGGCAACCACTCTCGAAGAGAGAGAGAAAATAGGTACAATCCAAGAGGATGATAAAATTGGTATCTAACTTGAGAATGTGTATGGTGAATACTAATATTATTTTAATATAGATGGTTTTGGAAATAATATTTTAAATTTATGTAATATAATGATAAATTTGGATCAATAATATCATCAAATTTAGTTAGTAAGATAATCAATTATCGAATAGGGATATTTGCAACATATCAAGTCCTAGAAAAGATCTAGTTTATGTTATATGTGATTTTAAAACATAAGGATGGCATAAAAATTACATATAGAGTAAATATTTAATGTCTTATTAAAAATAATGTAACCAATTTACTTTGGTTAGTCATCAAAACATTTTTTGTATATTGTTATCACACTGATACATTCTTATTCATGAATCGAGGATAAAGGTATCAAGTCTAAAATATAGATGACATAGTTAATGTTAGTAATTGAAAAATAAATAAAAATTATAATTTAAAATAAAAATTATATTTTTTTTAATAATTAATTTTTTATTATCTATAATTTGTGTGAAAATAAAAAATTGACTTGTCTAGAAGAATTTTTGTGATGATGAATCATAGTCAGTGATTCAAAACACATCAAATAAAAATCATACACACATTTTTGCCCAAAAATTAATTGTTTGATGATGTAAATGTTTCTATTTTGATTTGTTCACTACAAATTAGGGTTGTGTCATATTATTTTCAATCTCCATGGTTTTTTTAAATTTCTTAATATATGTGATTTAATAATAATATTTCACTTGATTCAATTTAATTTAACCAATGGGCTCCTCTATCTTGAATTTTATATTTGATTCTTTAATCAATTTCCCTCTATGTTGTGTAAAGTATATTTTATATATTATTTTAGGTATATCCTAAAAATTTGAAAAGGTTTATCAAAGTATAGCTTCCTAATATTCTTCTCTAGGAAGATCATTTAGATATTTGATAATTTTTTGATGATCATAGTGAGGTTAGTTGTTTATGTTTTTTTGTTATGATTTTTGTCATTTCTCTTCTTTTTAAATTCCATCTTCATAATTTATTTATTTATTTATTCATTTATTTCATTTTCTACTTTCCTTTATCTTTGATTTGTGATAATTGCAATTAATTGTTCCACTTGCCTTTGAATATCATACATAGTCCTATTCATCTAAGCAAATCCTCCTCGACCTTATCTTCTCACCATATTTGATATGTGTTATTAAATCACTTAATATTATACCAAAATATTAAATATCAATTCAAAAAAATATTACCTCCAATATTTGAGCCTAGATCTTATACCAAATGATGAAAACACATAAACTAACTAACCAAAATTATCAATAGGCATAAACTTAGAAATTGCATGAAAGCAAAATTCTCTATTGATTCTTATTCAATGAATAAAATATTAGAATATATATTTAAATAAAACACCACTCGAACTTGTATTTGATATGTACAATTAAAAAATCAACATAAATTAAAAATTACCTAAAGTTAATTAACACATGGAATTTTTAGAAAATTATATTCTTTAGTAATTTATGTCTTTAGTAATTATATTTGTGATGATGAATCATAATTCAATCACTTAAAATTCAATTTTTCAATGATTCAATCACTTAATATTATACCAAAATATTAAATATCAATTCATAAATATATTACCTCCAATATTTGAACCTGGATCTCATACCAAATGATGAAAACATACAAAATAACTAAGATAAATTATCAATAGGAATAAACTCTAAAATTGCATGAAATCAAAATTCTCTATTGATTTTTATTCAATGAAAAAAATATTACAATAGAGCTTTAAATAAAACACAACTCGAACTTGTATTTGACATATACAATTAAAAAATCAAAATAAATCAAAACTACCTAAAGTTAACTGACCCATGAAACTTTTATAAAATTATATTCTTTAGTAATTTTTGTCTTTAGTAATTATATTTGTGATGATGAATCGTTATCAGTGATTTAAAACATGTCAAATTAAAATTATACACACAATTTTGCCCAAAAATCAATTCCTTAATGATTTAATTGTTTCTAATTTGGTTTGGTGACTACAATTGAGGGTTGTGTCTTATTATTTTTAATCTCCATAGTTTTTTTTAATTTATTAATATATGTGATTTGTTAATAATATTTCTCTTGATTCAATTTAACTTAACCAGTGGGTTCCTCTATCTTCAATTTTAAATTTGATTCTTCAACTAATTTCCCTTTATGTTGTGTAGATTATATTTTATAGACTATTTTTAGGTATATCCTAGCATTTTGAAAAGGTTTATCAAATTATAGCTTCCCAATATTATTCTTTAAGAAGATAATTTATATATTTGATATTTTTTGGTTGCTCACAGTGAGAATAATTGTTTATGTTTTTTAATTCTGGTTGATTGTAGTTTGGAAGGCATTTATTTAAAGTTAAACTTGTGATAATCTCTTAATAGTTTTATAGGAGATATTTTTTCAAGTGATTCCATAAATGTATTTAAATCTCTCATAGAATGTGTTAAGAAAAAATTATATACAATGAGACATGATCACAATAATTTACATATAGGAGGGAATGTGAATGAATATAGATGTTCATATGATGATTGTAAGTGAAAACAATCTAATTGAGATATAAATGGGATTTATCATTCAAAATTATACTTTTTATAGAATAATATTGAGCTTGATATGCACTAATTTTGTGTCAGTAATAACCAATTTCAAGTGATTTATTATATAGGACTCTTAGTTAGGATATATTGAGTCACTTATTACAATAATTTGTTGAAATTATGGTTAGGGGTCTTGATATTATATAAATAAGTTTCATTCTATTATAATTTCTATTTTGTTTTGTTTTAGAAATTAATAGAACATATGTATGTCAAATATTTGCTCCTCAAGTTTTAGTCTATGAGAATTAGTGTAATCAATTTAATATATATATCTTTAAAAAGTAGGAAATACAAATAAAAAATGAGAGGAAAGTTATGGAATTAAATTAAATAGGAAAAATTAATAATGAATGAGATGAAAGTTTTGGAAACAAAGGATATGGTAATAAAGTCCTTGTAACCCCCCACACACTCACCAATAAAAATGAAAGAAACACTGCAAGTGAGATATTAAACTTGCGAGAAAAGAAAAAGAATGACTAATTTAAAATATGGAGATAAAAATGTTAACATTTGGTGGATGGGAATTTATGTAATGACAAATATCTATATGGTGGTTAAGTTCGGTAAGATTGTATATATTGAGTGTATTTCCTATTGCAAGTATTATTAAGAGTTGTAGTGAAGTGTTCTCTTTTACATAACTTAGATAGATTGAACTTTTTAAAATATAGTGGTCATCCATATTTTATATGGAATTTTGGATAAAAATTAATAGTGGTTGATCATAATTTATTTAGATGTTATTGTACAAGTACCACCTAAGATGACATTATCAAAGTATACTACAAACAAAGGGAGATGAACCCAATTTTTTCAATTCACAAAAATAAAAGTAGTTCATATGGATGCTTCATCTAGTATTCATCCTGTAGAAATGCATTTTAAGATATGATAAATAAGAATTTCAAATGTAGTGTAGGTAAGGGGCATTCTATTCCTAGTGGAAAAGGCAATTTTCCTAACCTAATTCAACACAATCACACTAAATTTTTTATTTTTTACAATTGAAGAGATTAAGATCCTTCACCTTATGGTAAGTAAATGGGAGATTTAAACTCAATATTTTGGAAGATAGATTAGGGTGGAGTGCTAACTGGTAAAGGGGAATGGTCATATATCTTCCTCTCTAAGATTTATTTTTATTGTGCTTTTATTGATTTATCCAAAATAAATCTTTCTTTTAAATTTAAGTTTCCTAATTGGAATAAGATTAAATCATACTAATGAAGGTAAATTGACCCTATTAGATAGTTGTAGGTTGTTTTTTCATAATAGTATTAATTCTGTGTTTATTTGTCTATGTCTCTATTTAATTTAGTTTTTCTCAAAGAGGTATATTTAAATATACATAGCATTGTAAATAAGGAAAAATAGTTATAATTAAAGTGTTGGAAAGTTGTGCCCTGGTTTATTGATAACTATTGTTTCTATGCAAAATTGCTTTCTACATTCAAAGAAGAAATAAGAAACTGCAAGAAAATGGTCAAGGCTAGAAGTACCTGATAAAGTCGAGCGCACCGAAATCAGACGTTGGAAGATTCTCCTCTTTGGCTGTGGAGGAATGACACCTGTGAAAAAGAGACTAAAACACGAAAAGATGTTAGTCAAAGATATGGTGGGTTGTCAGGCGAACGCCCGATCCCGAAAGTACGAAGACTTCCTAGAAGGATATCAACCCACTGATAAAAAGCGGAATATTGGACGCAAGTAGATAATAAAAGATAAAATGATAGAAATAAATGATAGAAAATTAAAATGTGTACCTGATAAGCGGCACTGTTCTGCACAGTCGCCGGCGTCGGTCTGGGAAGGTGCCGACATCGGTTTAAGTACCGTCGTCGGTCGGGGCAGTGATCGGCGTCGGTTGGGGTAGGTTCTGGACAGAGTCTGGGCGAGTTGCAGAAGGTCTTGACAAGGTCGGGACAAGGTTTTAGACAGAGTCGGGACGGGGTCTGATAGAATTAAAATAAGGTTTAGACAGAGTAAGGTTGGGTTTTTGGTCGAGTCTGGGGGTATGAACAAGGATGTAAAGAAGGGAGAAGATTCGGGATGACAGAAATAATGAATAACTAATAATCAGAAAGAAAATGAAAATAAACACAGAAAATACTTACCTGTCAGAAGCTGTGATGAAAGCCATAGTTGAGGTTGTCTGTGCAGTGCCGGAGTGAAACAAATGCTGGAGTTGGTGGATGCTAGAGTTGATGGATGCTGGAGTTCGGAGAGTCTGTAAATGTTGGAAATCAGAGAGGAGATTGAATGATCGGGTTGATTCTGATGAAGGCCCGGGGACGGTTTCGAGAGACGGTTCGATAACCATTTTGGGAAACCAATCGGGAACCGAATGGCAACTGATAACGGATAACGGGATGGTGACCGACGTTGACAGGATTACCGACGTTGGCCGATAAGTGACCGACGTCGGCGACATCGGCCGGGTAAAGACCGTCGTCGGCAGATGCACAATGAGGACAGAGTCTAGCTTTTAGTTCTCTGCTCATTATTACATGCTGCCAGGGTCAAGGTTGGTGGAACAAGTGATCGACAAGGGTTAAATAAGCGAAGAAGAATAAGACGGGGAATGACCAGGGGAGTCGACACGATTTCGGTGTCTACATTTGCCCCTTTTTGTCTTGTTGGTTGTTCTGACGAACTGCAAGACAAAAATAGGAGTGATTGCCCCAGGTGAGGGATAAGGTTGATTTCGTCTTGTTGGTTGTTCGAATGAACTGCAAGACAAAAATAGGAAGCGGATAGGTTGCCCCGATTATGGATGAGGTATTCCCCCTCAAAGTAGGAGTTGAGGGAAGGGAACTGAGAATCGGGTGCTGATTTGACAAAGAGTGGATGAAAAAGGGGTGAGGGTGAACGCTGCAAAAGTCATGATTGCGTGCATACCACTGCACGAGATGGTTAGGTCAAGGGTCGAGGAGTGCCAAAATTGAAATAACTGAGCCCCAGCATTTAGTCGTCTGCTGATCGGGTCACTCAATCTAAGCTGAAGCTCCAAATGGTCATCGTGTTCTAGGTATCCCAGGCTCAGGAAGTGCTCCTAAAAACACGAAAAAGTCACAAGTAGGGCAGATCAACCGGTTTGCAATCCTATACTTGTGAGGGTCCAAAAAGGTCTGTGCACAATTCTGCTAACCAGTCATGAGGTAGCATACATGCAAAAACAACCAAGGCAACAGTGTCTTGGAAGTAGTCGAGGTCAGAGGAGATAGGCATGATCTCCAATGGTTGGTGGTCGAGGGGAGGAATGGACGAAAGGATGTGGCCAAGCTAACCCCAGAAGACCCCATGTCAACTGAGTGCTGCCTACATAGCCCTGGTGATAGGGCCTCAGGCCAATGTAGTTCTCCCTAGAAGGGAGGGAGGGTCAAAGGGATAAAATGGGTCATGGTCAAGGACAAGATTATGGTTAAAAGAAGGAAGGAAGGTTTGTCCATCAGAGAGATGAACAAATGAGAATGGTCGAGCTAACCTCAGAAGACCCCTATGTCAACTGAGTGATGCCTACATAGCCCTGGTGATAGGGCCTCAGACCAATGTAGTTCAGACAAAGGGTCCGAGTGGTAGACAGGTGGTTAAAATGGTTGATAGATTGGTCGATGATTGGATGTGGTCAAGTGTCGAAATGATGAGGAAAAAAGATGTTGCAGCCTTTTCCAAATGGTGTATTCTACAACATTGGTTGAGGGGTTTTTCATCCCTAGCAATATTCCATATTCGTGATGGATGTATGCTAAAAATGAATTGAGGTTTATTTATGCTTCAGCAAGTATTGGTTTATGCTGAACATAAATTGTGGCGAGTCGATAGTTTCCATGTGTATTGGTGTCCATAGAAACTAGGGTGAATAGGCTAGGTCATGTTGATGGTCTGAAAAGAGAGTTGAGTTGAGTTGATTGACAAGTGATGAAGGTGAATGTGACCAAAGTGTAGAAGAAGTGAAAAGCATATTGTTCTTTCATTGACAAGGACCAAAAAGATAGCATAGATAGGGGTTATGAGAACCAAGAGCCCCATTCATGCATGACGTCGTTGACCGTGGTTATGTTAGAGCGGTAATCGAGTCACTTAGACATTAAAGTGAGCTTGAAGTCCCTTGAGCAGGTGATAGGAGGAGGAAGAAGGGTAACCCATTTTAAGAGCAGAGATAACTTTGCCCCTTTTTATAGGAGACCCTGAGATAACTATAAGTCAAGTCCATGACCTTTTTTTTTTTTTTTCTTAGCGCAGACTGATCAATGCGGGAAGCCTGCATAGAGATGTCATTTGCTTGGTGGTCAAGTTTTGAAGCTGATCAATGCGAGAAGCTTCTAAAATAGTGCTGTTTATTGCCAGATTTAGTCATAGCCATCCTTCGAGGGAGTGGTCTAGATTTTTGTTTAATAAAAGGGCTTTTGAATAGATGTCCTTCGAGGGAGCAGTCTATTAATTACAGTAATGATAGTACAATTGTCCTTCGAGGGAGCAGTCTGCTTTTTGATTTTGATATTGATATAGTGACCATAGATATTGTGACATCTTGATTTTTTTTGACAGAAATGTGAGTCGTGGACAAGATTATAGAAGGTCAAGGGCTCCCTTTTATGAGGACAAAGCATCCATACAACATAAAAGGGTTATAGGAATTGTTAAGAGGAATAGGGTTGAAAGGAGGTAGGATTAAGAGGACGGGGATTACCCAAGGGACGAGCTCAAGTTAAGTGTCAAGTGGACGAATACTCGACTAACAGTAGAACGGTCGCAGATGCAACGCATTAAGAGGCTCAGGTTCTGGGCATCCATCAAGAGAAGACAGACGATAAGTCCCTGATCCATACTTGTGCGTGATAATAAAAGGTCCGAGCCAATTAGGAGCAAACTTGCCTCATTTACTTCACTCCATATTGGTCACGTGTTGATTCTCTTTGAGGACGAGGTCTCCGATGTTGAAATCTCGTTCTCGCAGATTTTTGTCATAGGTGCGTTTGATGCGACGTTGATAGACATGGAGATGATTAAGGGCAGTAAGACGGCGTTCGTCAAGTAACTCAAGTTGAGCTAAGCGATCTTGACGAAAGTCATCATTGGAAAGGATATCATGTAGAGAAATGCGGAGAGACGGGATCTGTACTTCGAGAGGTAAGACAGCCTCTGTTCCGTACACGAGAGAAAAAGGGGTAGCACCCGTAGAGGTTTGGATGCTAGTGCGGTAGGCCCACAAAGCGAAGGGAATGTGAATGTGCCAATCCCTGCCTGCGTCACTGACCACTTTCATGAGAATTTTGGTGAGAATTTTGTTGGAAGCCTCGGCCTGCCCATTTGCTTATGGGTAGTAAGGCGAAGAGAAACTGAGTTTGATGTCGAAGGAGTCGCATAGCTTTTAGACAGTTTTGTTTTTAAAGGACTTGCCGTTATCGGTGATGATTTTATGAGGGACACCGAAATGACAGATGATGTGGGTGTTGATGAAGTCGACGATCTTGTCGGCTTTTGTGGAGACGAGAGGAATGGCTTCCACCCACTTGGTGAAATATTTAGTGGCTGTGATGATGGATTGATGACGAAGAGATGAATCAGGATTAATCTCACTGATGAGATCTAAACCCCATTGAGAAAAAGGCCAGAAATCTTGAGCAATTTGTAAGGCGTGACTGGGGAGATGAAGCAAGTTAGAGTGCTGCTGACACTTGATGCAACGCCGAACATAGTCACTATAGTCTTGATGAAGGGTAGGCCAATAATAGCCCAGATGAAGGATGCGCTTGGCAACCGAATTCCCATTGAAATGTCTGCCACAAATCCCATCGTGGACTTGTTGAATGGCTTGAGATGCTTCAGTGGAGGTGAGACAGCGAAGAAGGAGGCTGTCGAAGCCTCGCTTATAGAGAAGACCCCCTAGCATGGTATAGCGAGCGGTACGCTTGATAAAAGCTCGTCGTGCATTACTATAGAGGTTGGGAGGAATGACAGAGAAAGATAAGAAGTCTACAAGTTGCTTGTACCAAGCATCTTGTGGACTAGGGTCTATAGTGTTGACATGATGAATGTGAGGAGAGATATATGAAGGCAACGGCACACGACGCACCGTGACAAAAAGTCTGGATGCAGATGAGGAAGATGGGATATGTGAATCAAGAGAAGCCATGGTGTCAGCAAACTTATTCGTGGATCGAGGAATAGTCTGCAGGAGGAAATGGTCGAAAGATGCAAGGAGAATGTCAACACGGTTTTTGTACCTTTGCAAAATTTCATTTTTACAGAGGTATGAACCGTTGACCTGATTGACGACGAGCTGCAAGTCGCCGAAGATGTTGATGGACTTGATGCTGAGAGAGAGGGTGGTCTGGAGTCCCAAAATTAAGGCCTCGTATTCGGCCATATTATTGGTACAATCAAAGTCGAGTTTAAAAGACATAGGCATGGGCTCCCCTTCGAGTGGAATGAGAATAACCCCAGCACCCCCACCTAGTTGACATTTGGAACCATCAAAGAACATAGTCATCTGATAGGTGGTGTCATCGGAGGAAAGCGCAGCGATAGACTCATCAGGGAATTCACACTGTGAAGGTTGATTGTCAGGAAGAGGGGCATCTGCTAGTTGATCAGTGATGGTTTGCCCCTTGATAGATTTCTGCTAGATGAATTTGAGATCAAACTCAGCAAGCAGCATGAGCCACCGAGCCATACGTTGATTCTGATATGGCTTGGAGTGCATATACTTGAGAGGGTCGGTGTGAGTGATGACAAAGGTTTTGTGACTAAGAAGATAGTGGCGAAGCTTAGTAGCAGCAAAGACTAACGCCAAACAGAGTTTCTCGATATGGGTATACCGAGTTTCATAGTCGACCAGTGTTCGGCTAATGTAATAAATGGCTTGCTCACGGTGATGCTTGTCTCGGTGCGCAATCATGGCACCTAACGAATGGTGAGTGGCTGAGATATAAAGGTAGAAGGGTTGGTCATCTTTAGGTGGAATGAGGACTGGTGGAGAGACCAGATAGCGTTTTAAGGCTTCAAAAGCCTCTTGACAGTTCTTATCCCATGTAAAAATGACATCCTTTTTAAGGAGATGATGAAAAGGTTGACAGCGGTCTGAAAGCTGTGAGATGAAGTGACGAATGGACTAGAGCTTGCCTTACAAACTGCGAAGCTGCTTGAGATTAGTCGGGGGAGGCATTTCAAGGATAGCGTGAATCTTGGCGGGATCTATCTCGATGCCACGAAAGGAAACAATGAAGCCGAGAAGCTTACCAGAGAGGACCCCAAAGACACATTTCTTGGGGTTAAGATGAACATGGTACTGAAGAAGACAAGAAAAGATGATTCTGAGAATGGTCAGATGGTCGTGGCGAAGCTTGGACTTGCCGAGCAGTTCATCCACATAGTCCTCCATGATTTTGTGGAGGAGATCATGGAAAATGTAGGTCATGGCACGCTGATAAGTGGCGCCTGCATTTTTCAAGCCGAAAGGCATGACTCAATAGCAGAAGGTCCCCCATGGGGTGATGAAAGTAGTCTTGTGCTGATCTTTCGGAGCGATCAGGATTTGATTGTATCCTGAAAACCCGTCCATAAGAGATAGCATCTCATGGCTGGCCGTAAGATCAACAAGCTGGTCGATGTTAGGAAGAGGAAAGTCGTCTTTGGGATAGGCTAGGTTGAGGTCGCGATAGTCTATGTAGATCTGAATCCCCCCAGTTGCCTTGGTGACTGGGACGATGTTAGAGACCCACTGTGGATAGTCGATGGGCTGGATGAAGGAGACAGAAAGGAGGCGCTAAAGTTCCTCTTTGACAAGGAGGGCAACGCGGGGATGCATCTTTTAAAGCTTTTGCCTAACAGGCTTAGCCTCTAGTTTGGTGACAATGTTATGGGTAACGATGGTGGGGTCGATGCCAGGCATATCACTGTAAGTCCAGGCAAAGGCCTTGCTATGGTCAGAGAGGAAATGGGTATAGTCAAGCTGCTCCTGAGCGTCTAAAGATTGGCCAATCTTTAAGACATGAGGAACATCAGAAGAAGGAAGGTTGATGTCAATGGTTGATTCATTTAACATAACCTGGGTCTCAGAAGGGAGGGAGCGCTGGATGAAAGAATCATCAGCGCCCATGTAAGAAAGAATGTCGTCATCGTCAACGCAGTGAACAGTGTGAATGGTTGCCGACTCATCTTCGATCATGCTGGGAAGAATGAGAGGGAGAGATTTGGACACCCCATTGAGTTGATAAGTCAAGGGGTTCAGGTGAATGGTGTTTATGGAAAAAAAAAACTAGGAGGAATGGAAACCACTAACTCCATAGGTGAAGGTGGTGAAACAGGCGAGTGTGGAGGAAATTGGTCAAGGATTGGTTCAGGACAAAGGTCTAAAAGGTCTTGAGTGGGGTCGTGATATCCCAGACCATACCGTTTCTTGGCGTCGTCATCATTGAGCGGTTGGATAGGCTGATGGGAGCCCTGCTCATAGCGTCCGAAACCAAAACCCTTCCATGCACACCTGTAAAGGTAAGTGTGTGCAAAGGTGGGGTTGCCAAGAAACGAGAAATCTGATGTGAAAGGTTGAGGTGAAGAAAGAGGATTACCGTCAAGAGGAGCTTGATTAAGCCCCCCATAGACGAGGTTGGTGCGAAGGTGAGGGGGACCATAAGGTATGATCATCCCTATTCGATGGTCATAGCTGGGGCTGTGATGAAGGCGTCCATACTCTTGTGGAGTTTGGAACATGTCTAAAGCCAGCAAGCGATATTCTCCCAATGAAAGTCTTTGGAAGACGTCTTCCATGGGGTCTGTGGTTGTCGCTTGAAGGGGAGGTGTAAGGGCGACCGCCTGTTGTGAACTGGTCGAAGCTTTTGCAGATGGAGGCAGTGTCGGGGTTAACGGCTTGATAGGAATGAGGACATCATTTGGACGGTAGGTGGTGTTGCATGTTTTGAAGGGCGAAGGGTCAGCAGGAATGGTGTGGACTTGTCCGTCATGCTCAAACTTCACACAATGGTGCAGGGTGGAGGGGACACAGGACATGGCGCGGATCCAGGGTCGGCCTAGCAAGATGTTGTATTGGAACTCTCCTTCGATGATGTAGAAGAGCTCTGGGACTGTGCGTGGACCAACGCGAATATGAAGGATGACTGTGCCAATGGTCATGGCAGTAGTGTCATTGAAAGAGCGCAAGATCGTGTCAGTTTTGGAGATGCAATTCTTGGGAAGAGCCAATTGATCAAAGGCATGGGTGGAGATGATGTTGATGCTAGCGCCCCCGTCGATCATAACGTATTTAATGCGTGTCTGATCGATATAGGCAGTGATGAAGAGGGCGGCATCCTGATCTTCCATGTTGGATGTAGGAATCTCAGAATCGTTGAATGTAATGGAGGCGATAGGGGCTAAGGAGTGGACAAGGGCAGCGAGTGGCTGGGGATCCTTGGGTTGGACCTCCGCTGCTTGTAGGGCTTGGATGAGGGCCTGACGATGTTGGGGTGAGGTGTGGATGAGATCGTAGAGGGACATCTTCACAGGCGTCTGGTGAAGCTGTTTAAACATGGAGTCGTGGATTGGTCCAGAAGAAGAAGAAGAAGAAGAGGAGGGTTGAGGCGCGCCAAGGATAGAAATCTTAGGCTTAGGCAGTTGAGGTGGATTGAAAAAAGGGTAGGTCCAAGGAATGGCAGCTTTTTCTTTCGCCTTGTCCTTCTGTGACCTAGTGGTGATGTGAATGGCATTGATTTCAAAGATGGGAGGTGAATATGATGAAGGGGTTGTAACCAGTTGATGAGATGTGGATGGATTTGAAGAGGTAGAAGGTTTATGAGAAGGAGTCAGGGGGCGGTCGAAAGTGTCCTCAAAGAGAAGAGTGTCTTTCTCTAGATAACGACGAATGACAGCCTTGAGGGCACAGCAAGTCTCGGTGTCATGTCCTGGTGTACGATGATATAAACAAATCTTCGTGTCGTCGAACCAGGAGGGTTTAGACCCGAGAGGTTGGAAAGGCTTGATGGGTGGAAGAGTTATGCTAGAAGTTTGCAAAAGTCGTTGCAAGATTAAAGAGTATGAACCCACTAAAGGATCCGTGCTCATTGATGTATGCGATGTCGGTGACTTTTGCTTGGGCAAAGTTGGAGGGGGTTTTTGTACCACCTTTTGGGTTGATGGTGCGATGACAGGCTGAGACAGTACACTCTTCATGAGAGGTATCGCCCTTTTGGGAGAGGGTAGGCTAGTGGTCGGCAAAGGAAGCAAAGGAGGCAATCGGTTTTGATTAAAGGTTAGAGCGTGAAGGACTCTGGTTAGGGTTAAAGGATGCGGGCCCAAAATGGAGGGCAATGGTGACGGAAGAGGAGGCGTTCGCCTCTGTGGTTTGGCAGTCTTTTATGATTTAGGTTGAAGATTACTATTAGTTAAAGTTTGGTTTAAGTCCACCTTCACTTGTGGATGAGTGAGGTTGGAGACGGGGCGAACGCCAAGCGATTTGATAGGTTTAGGCGGAGTAGATGAGGGTTTTGGTTTTGATGAGGTTGATGGAGATGTAGATGGTCTAGAGGCAGAAATCTAATTTTTGTTGATAGTCTTAGGAGGTTATGCCATGGGAGGATTAGCAGCATGAGATGAGAGGGCCCAGGCTTGTTGAAAGGCTGTGAGACGGTCCCATAATCCCTGATGTTCCACTTTCCTAGAAGGGAGAAGTTCGAGTCTCTCCACTAGTTGGGAAAATGGCTGAGAAGATGCGGGATGAAGTTTGGGCTCTTGAGAAGACGTCGACGGTTGTGGGACTGAAGGTGAGACGGGTGTAGTAGTCTCGGGCCCAAAGCATGGTGAAGTCGTAATAGGTTCATGTTTGGTTGGAGACGAAGGAGAGATAGGTTCTTCCCTGGGTGGAGAAGAAACTGGAGAATGAAGCTCCTCAAGCGGGTAAAGGGCAGGGATGATAGTGCCCTCCACTTGTGGTCAAGGAGTAGGAAAGGTTGAGTCTTCCATGGGCAGCAAGAAGGAAGATGGTGAAACTGGCGGTGCTGGTAAGGTCGAGGCATCTTCTAAAATGAGAGAAGTTGAGGGAGAACTAGCCGGTGAAAGAGGTTCGTCCACATGTGATGGACTGATGGATGAACTCACCTCTTGGGGTTGGTTAGAAATGAGGGGCGAGACCGTATTGACTGTTTGAATATTATGTTCATGGGTATTGTCAGTCAAGGTCTGGACATTGTTTTGGGTTGGTGGATGATTAGGGAACGGTTGTTTGAAAATATCGATACCCTGATTAGGAGGGGCGTTAGGATTGTCGAGGATGAGGTCACCCTTTTCCAACATGTCTTGGATTTTGTTTTTAAGGGTTTTACAGTTGTCTGTGTCATGACCTTTAACACAGTGGTAGTTACAGAAGTCATTTTCCCTATACCACGCAGGGATGGCGCGTGAGGGATCAAATTGTGGTGGAGGTCGAATCTGAGGGAGATTGATGGCCCCTTGTTTGATGAGTTTTTCCAGCACAGACGCGTATGATTCTCCAAGTGGAGTAAACTGTCGCTGTATGTATCTCTGCTGAAATTGACGAGTGGCGCTCATAGATGTGGATGGTTCAGATTGATTAGTTGAAGGTGAAGAGGAAGAAGATCTAACAACCACAACATTTGCTGAAGCTTTAGATTTAGAATTGGATGAGGAAGGCTTAGAAGAGGGGTCATTGGTTTTGGAGTTGGGATTCTTACTCCGCAACTTGACTTTATTCTCCTCAACGGCACGTAACTCAAGTTTACGAGCCATCGTGAAGGCTTCGTCAAAAGTGCGGAAGGTTTGAACCCTCAAGGTAGAAGAAATATGTTTAGCGCAGGCTTGAGAGAAAAGTTCAATAAGCTCAGGCTGGGGTAAGGAAAATGAAAGTTGATTGATAAGGCCCCTCCACCGAGCGACGAAATCAGCAATGGATTCATCCTCGAACTGGTGGATAGAATAGAGGTCTGTGATGGAGACCTTCTTGGTGATATTGATGGAGAAATGATCGAGGAAGAGCTGGGCCAGCTGAGTGAACATGAAGATGGAATGGCTGGGAAGAGAGCTGTACCAGTCAAGTGTAGCACCCGAGAGAGACATGGGAAACGTGCGTAAGAGTAACGCATCGTCGTGGGCGATAAGGTAACAGGTGTGTCTGAATGCCCGTAAATGTTGTTGTGGGTCTTCCTTGCTCTGGAAATGAGAAAACTTAGGAAGTTCCCACTGGCTGGGATATGGTCTGATGGGGATAGAAGGATGGATGGGCTCGTTGCAGATTTGTTCGTACGAGAGAGTATTGCGCGAGCCGGTAATGGAGGTCTCTAGGTTGGACATTTTATCCATCAGCATCTTGATAATATCTACTGACGGATTGGCGGGTGGAGCGCCTCCTAGATTGTAAGGCGCTTGAAAGAGGCTGGAAGAGGTATACGACGTAGTCGGTTGTACCAATAAGGGCGTAACGTACGGATGACTAGTCGTAGGGACAGAAGAAGTGACTAAGGATGGTTGGATGGAAGGCATGGCTAGGTTTGATGTGGTCATGGGAGGTTGACTAGAGGTAACATGGGCCAATGGATGGGTAGCCACCCTAGTGTTGATAGGAGTAAGGGTAGGCGGAATGGAGACAACCAAGTTTTGAAAGGGGGTAGAAAGTGGTTGAGTGGGTTGAGATTGATTGGGGGCCGAAACCCCGGTGAAAGTGGGCCCAACGATGGAAGGAGAAGCCACACTTGGATGGTTGGTAAAAGGTTGGTCATTGTTTGAGGTAATAGCCTAGGTATCTAAGGGTTGGACTACGGACGCCGTTGATACGGCCGCAGTTTCGAGGAGAGAAGTCGGCATTCCATAGATTGGATTGCCCGAGGAGTCTCGCGTTCGGCTATTCGCGAGATAGTATTGCAAGGCTGCGGTATTGAGGTCCAAGAATCGTGCAAAATCTTGGTCGCCTTCTGGGATAATAGGCGTTTGGGTCGGAGATGGTCTGGTAGGAGTTCTTTCAGTTTCCGAGTTGAACTCCATTATAGGGTTGGTTGTAGGCGGGGTAGATGGAAGAGGATGATGCCTCGCATGATCGACTAGAGCCTTGGCTTGGCTACGAGTCAGAACCATTTAAGGCAAGGAAGAATGTCCTCACAAGCTCAAACAAGCAGATAAGAACCAAAAAGATGAAGACACAAGCAGATCCTAAAACCCTAGAAGTAAATTATTAGGATTATAGTGGCTTATGCCTTAGAATGTGTGTAGAGGAAGATTGGCTTTGTGAGTCGGGTCCTAGAAGAAGCAGTCTATGGAAGGTTTCAGGTTTTGTTAAGGTGCTCAAGAAGTCTGTGTTAGGGTCTGGTACGTGGCCTGGTGCTAAGGAGCAAGCTCCCCTCACTTCACGATTCCAGTGGTTAGCTGGTTTCGCTTAGCCAAGATATACCTCGCCTAGAGTTTATCCTCCGCCAGAGAACGGAGTGGGCTTCCCCCTTGGTGATGAAATCCAAGTGAGATTGCCAGGACAGGTAAGGTATCCACTGGGGGATGAAATCCCAGTCGAGCCTTGTCTCAAGTAAGTTAAAATGTTTGTTTTGTGCAGGTGGTTTGGTCGTGTAACATCAAGTGATCTAGATTAATTCAATATGCGATTTAATTACTATGTGTGGTCTAAGAGATGCAGGCAAACAGAAATGAATGCAAAGTGTTTTAATGCCCAAGTCAAAATGTTTGTTCGTATGAAGATGAATGGAGAAAGAGTCGAAGAATATGAGTTTTAGCTAGTCTAGAAGTGCAAGAAAGAAATGTTCGTTTTAGTTCTGCTTATGATGTCGTTTAAGAAGAGACGAAAGGAGGCGAAAAGGAAGAAACCTAATGTGCCTAAATGAATGAAAGAAAGAGAGAACGAACCCAAGGAGGACCTAGGGTCCCACCGGGCGTGCCAGAATGTTTCTATGCTAAATTGCTTTCTACATTCAAAGAAGAAATAAGAAACTGAAAGAAAATGGTCAAGGCTAGAAGTACCTGATAAAGTCGAGCGCACCGAAATCAGACGTTGGAAGATTCTCCTCTTTGGCTGTGGAGGAATGACACCTATGAAAAAGAGACTAAAACACAAAAAGATGTTAGTCAAAGATATGGTGGGTTGTCAGGCGAATGCCCGATCCCGGAAGTATGAAGACTTCCTAGAAGGATATCAACCCACTGATAAAAAGCGGAATATTGGATGCAAGTAGATAATAAAAGATAAAATGATAGAAATAAATGATAGAAAATTAAAATGTGTACCTGATAAGCGGCATTGTTTTGCACAGTCGCCGGCGTCGGTCTCTGTGGTGCCGGCGTCTGTCTGGGAAGGTGCCGACGTCGGTTGAAGTACCATCGTCGATCGGGGCAGTGACCGGCGTCGGTCGGGGCAGGTTCTGGACAGAGTCTGGGCGAGTTGCAGAAGGTCTTGACAGGGTCGGGACAAGGTTTTAGACAGAGTCGAGACGGTGTCTGATAGAATTAAAATAAGGTTTAGACAGAGTAAGGTCGGGTTTTTGGTCGAGTCTGGGGGTATGAACAAGGATGTAAAGAAGGGAGAAGATTCGGGATGACAGAAATAATGAATAACTAATAATCAGAAAGAAAATGAAAATAAACACAGAAAATACTTACCTGTCAGAAGCCGTGATGAAAGCCATAGTTGAGGTTGTCTGTGCAGTGCCGGAGTGAAACGAACGCTGGAGTTGGTGGATGCTGGAGTTGATGGATGCTGGAGTTTGGAGAGTCTGTAAATGTCAGAAATCGGAGAGGAGATTGAATGATCGGGTTGATTCTGATGAAGGCCCGGGGATGGTTTCAAGAGACAGTTCGATAACCGTTTCGGGAAACCGATCGGGAATCGAATGGCAACTGATAACGGATAACGGGATGGTGACCGACGTCGGCAGGATTGCCGACGTCGGTCGATAAGTGACCGACGTCGGCGACATCGGCCGGGTAAAGACCGTCATCGGCAGATGCACAATGAGGACAGAGTCTAGCTTTTAGTTCTCTGCTCATTGTTACATGCTGCCAGGGTCAAGGTTGGTGGAACAAGTGATCGACAAGGGTTAAATAAGCAAAGAAGAATAAGACGGGGAATGACCAGGGGAGTCGACACGATTTCGGTGTCTACAACTATCAAATTTTTCTCTATGTTTAATAGGTTCTTGACACCATTGTTACCATAGAACACATACCTATTCATTTTCTAATTATTAATTAAATAATATTCTATTGGTATATTTTCTATACAGGTCTCAGGCGCCATGAAAATCACATGTCAAAGAAAGTGCTCAATATAATTTGTTGGTTTAGTATGCCATAATGACATCCATGGCTAAGTAAAATATTGGCATCATTTTACATATTCCCATAGAGACAAGAAAATTTTAAGGTAGAAGGAATAACCGTTAAATTTAAAATATAAATATTATATCAATGAATAGGAAGGATATGATAGAAGTGAAATATTTTAATATATATTATAAAGGGAAGAAGAGATTATATATAATAAAAAAATAATTACGTATCTCTAATTACTAGTCAGTAAGCATATAACTGATGCACTTAGCTAATAAATTACAACAAACTAAACAATGTAATATCAATGATACACTAACATTTACCCCTTTATTACATTGTTTTTACAAATGTACCCCTAAAAAATATCAAATTTCATCTTGCAAAGTAACTTGCTAAGTATACCTACTACCTATGAATATGTTGGGTAGTAATGAAGTTGAATGTGGTGGTTCAAAAAAATTTCTCAAATATAATGGCATTGAACCTTGATGTGTTTGGTCTTCTCATGAAATACTAGATTCTTGACAAGCTTTAAAACACCCTAATTGTTGTATAAAATGACTAGTGGCTGATCTTCATGAATGCCTTTGTTAGACAGAATGCAATGTAACCAAATTATTTTGCACATAGATATTTGTGTGGAATAGTATTATAATTTTGTGGATGAGAAAGAAACTAAAGATTGAATCTTACTTATTCATGAAATTGGTATAGATCTGAGATGAAAAATATACCCTGAGGTTGATTTATTATCATCAACAGATCAATCATAGTTTGAGTCTATGTAACCCTACAAGAAAAATTTTTATTTCTTCTTGTATTCTAGACCATAATCGATTTTGCCTCAAACATATCTCAAAATATTTTTCATTTTAACCTAATGACACTTCTTTAGTTCCTGCATGAATCTTGAAAGATAACTAACAACAAAGTATATGTCTAGTCTAGTATAAATCAAGTAAATGAGACTCCCAATAAGCTACATGTAGTGAGTTTCATCTACTTGAGGTGACTCATAAAATCAACATAGTTGTAAACCTTTCTCCATTAGAGTTAACATTGGTTTAGAATCTATCATCCCATATTTCTTAAGGAGTGTCTTGGCATATTTCATCTGTGAGATAAAAATATCATTCTTATTTTACCATATCTCCAAGCCAAGACAATAATGAAGTAGTCCCAAATATATCATGTTGAACAATTTCTTCAAGTTATTATTTACTTCTTCCACAAGATCATCTGAACTTCTTATGATCACAAGATTGTCCACATACAAAACTAGAATGAAAATCTTTGTGCCTACCTTCCTTATATACAAATTTATATCCAAGAGGATACGAGTGAATCTATGCTATAATAGATGATCACCAATATTAATATACCATACCATTGGTATTTACTTAATTACATAAAGTGACTTAATTAGAAGATATACTTTATGTGATTGACATTCGTCAATGAAGCCTTCTGGCTGGGTCATATACACTTATTCTTTGAGATCACCATTCAAGAATGTACTTTTCACATCTATTTGTTGAAGCATTCATCCCTTTTATGCTTAGAGTGCACAAATAACTCTCATGGTCTTAATATTAGCAGTGGGTTTAAAGGTATCCTTATAATCTATTCCCTCTTGTTTAGTATATCCATTTGTAATAATGCATGCATTATATTTGTCGATAGATCTCTTTGCCTTGTATTTTATCTTGAATATCCACTTATAACCAATGAATTTATTTGATTAATGAATATAGACATGTTACCACATCCCATTTTTTATGAGGGAATCATATTCAACATCCAATGCCTTCTTATATTGAGGTTGACATAAATCCTCTCAAACTATCTTTGGTTTAGTACTACCAACTACTAAACTCATTAGTGAAAGATTAACTTCCTATCTCACCTATCTTCTAGTCCAAACTCCTGATGAAGTATATATATTAGAGTTCAAGTGTGAATCCTTGATGGTTCTCTCTATCCATTTTTGATGTTGATGCTACTACTAATTTGATGAAGAATTATCTTCTAGATTTCCAAGATCAATGAACAAATCTCCTTGTAGCTTCCCTTATTTAATACAAGATTATTCATTCTCATCATCTAATTATGGGAAAATTCTATGAGAGGTGGTATGTAATGGCTCCTTTTATGATAATAAATCAAATGATGACTCATCACAAACCACATCTCAACTTTCATATATCTTCTTTATCTCAAGATCCATGAGATGATAAGCTTTTTAGGTAGTACTATACCCCAATAGAAGGCACTAGAATTCCTTTAGTTTGATCTTCTTCCTCATTTTAGAAAGGACATGCATATAATATATACATCCAAACACTCTAAGATGAGATATCAAATCTTTTATGACCACTCTATACCTCTTCCACTATCTTATAATGCAAGATGTTTATAGGTTCCCTATTGAGAATATATACAGTTGTCTAAATTTCCTATACCCAAAATGGTGCATCCAACTTCATAGTAGAAAGCATGCAATGAGCCATCTCCATGACTAAATGATTATGTCACTCTACTATTCCATTCTACTATGGCATATAAGGAGTAGTCAGGTGTTATTTGATATCATGTTGATTCAAGAATGCCAAAAATTCCTTTGATGTTAATTCCCCCCTCGATATAAGTAGATTATTTGAATAGGCCTCCTTGACTAGGTGACAACAAAGTGGTATAATAACTAAAAATGAGTTAAGATTTCACTCTTATTATTTAGAAAGAACACCCATGTATTGCGATATGAATCATCAATTAATAACTTAAAATACTTGAATCCTTAGAAAGAATCAGGTAGGGGTTTTCATAGATCAATATGGATCATATCAAGATGATCCTTGGATTGTGAGGAACTAAGTTAAAAAAAAACCCTATGTTGTTTGTTGGTAAGGTATCCAGGGCAAACAGATAAAGAATGAGATAGCTGAGGAAGTCCATGTATCATGGCTTTAGAGATGATCTCATACAAAAAACTAGAAGAAAAGTGCACAGTTTAATAATGCCACATTGTTGTATATTATTCCATAGATGTAGAGGGAGAAACAAAAATGGATTAAACTACATCTAGGGAAAATAATTAATCCTTCAAAAAATCTCTATAAATGACCTAACCATCTCATGAGAGAAGACAATATTTTGTGCCATTATTGATCAAGAATTATACCTTAACCTTTTTATTCAAGATCTAACTTATAGAGAAGATTTTTTTTGTCAATCTATGGACAAACAATACCTTTGTGAGAGTATAAGTTCTTGATTTGATAATTCTTTATTTCTCATGCTGAGTGTAGTTATTTGTGTTTTTATATTATATGTGAGTGTAGTATGGAAGGAATTTATGTAAATCTAAACTTGTGATAATCTCATAATAGTTATATAGGAGATTTTTTATTGAAGTTCTTGAATAAAAAAATTTAAATCTCTCGTAGAATGTGTTGAGGGGTAATTATCTACAAGGTGATGCGACCAAACTAATCCACATGTAGGAAGGTATGTCAATGGATATTGATGATTATAAGTGAAAAAATCCAATGGATATATAAATGTGATTTATCATTCATTATGACACTTTTTCTAAAATAGTAGTGAGATTGATTTGGACTAATTTTGTGTGTCACCAAACACCAATTTCAAGTGATTTATTATGCATGACTCTTAGTTAGGATATTTTGAGTCACATATTACAATATTTTTTTGAAAGTGTGTTTAGGGGTATCAATATGCTCTAATTATATTTTAGTCTATTATCATTTGAGTTTGATTTTGTTGTATTAATTAATAGAACATATGTATTCCAAATTTTTGCTCCTGAAGTTTTAGTTTCTGAGAATTTGTGTAATCAATTTAATATTATATATATATATATATATATATATATAAAATAGGAAAGATGAATAATAGATGAGAGGAAGGCTATGGAATCAAAGGCTATGTGAATAAAGTCCTCGTAATTCCCCTTCACTCGCACCCCCTACCCCCCAACATGCACCTCCCCATACCAAATAAAGAAAAAAGGAAGAGTAAAAGTTTTAGTATTCCTTTACTGCAAGTGAGATCTTAAACTTGTGAAAAAAGATAAATAATGACTAATTTCAAATATAGAGATAACAAGTTAGCATTTGGTGGATGAGATTTTAGATAATGACAAATCTTTATATGGTGGTTGAGTTTGGTAAGATTGTATATATTGAGTGTATTTCCTATGTCAAGTAGTATTAAGAGTTGTAGTTAAGTGTTCTCTTTTATATAACTTTGATAGATTGAGTTCTATATATAATATAGTGGATCAAACTTTCCAGTGATTGATATATATTTTATTTAGTTGTCAGTGTACAATTACCACCTGAGATGACATTATTAAAGTATTTCATAGAGAAAGAGAGATGAACCCAATTTATTTTCATTCACAGAAATAAAAATGGTTGTTATGGCTTCTTCATCTAGTCCTCTAGCTATAGAAATGCATTTTAGGAGATGTGAAAGAATAATTTCAAATGTAGTTTAGGGATGGGGTATTTTTTCCCTGGTGGCAAAGTCCTTTTTATTGACCTAATTTATCACATTTAGACTGGAATGAAAAGTTTTTAAGTGAAGAGCCTTAGATGCTTCACCTTGTGAGAAGTAAATAGGAGATTCAAACTCAATATTTTTTTAAGATAGATCAGGGTGGAGTGTTAACTTCTAAAATGGAATGGTAATGAATGGGAAGGGGTTAGACATTGAGACCTCTCACTAGTTGTCTCTAGTAGTCATGAAGGTGGTTTCTCCTAATAGATTTATAATATGTCAATGCACAGATATCCCTATTACCAATCCCATGTAATGAAACCATATGAACTATAGTAATAATAAAATGTGAAGAGTTAAATAGATAAAATGATGAAATTAATTAAATATAATTAATTAATCAATATGTTAGTCAATCAAGTTACATTACATCCTTCAAAATATTCTTACGTAGACAAGCAGAAGATCAAAGATACCTTGGGTGGGAGGAATAAATTGTGAGGTAAAGTGGATAGAAAACCACTCAAATAGAGCTTACCAAAAACTAGGTAGGGCATAAGAGAAGTCCCCATCTTTGGTTACATCATAATATTCATTTAAGATGTATATAAGCTAGAATTTTAAAACCCACATATATGTATATAATAGTATTTATTATCTTATGGCGTATTAATATGTTATCATTAGATAGTAATCAGTGAAGTAGAAAGTGCACTAATCCACACACATATCATAAAAATTGGTGAAAAAGTCATGATATACACATGCTTGTATATGATACAAATTATTGTTGGATAGGGTGAATCTCTTCATTAAATATGCTTATACAACATCCTCATTTATTCTCATAGTTATTTGGTGTACTATTTTATATTTTAAACACTTTTCCTAATAGTATGGCTATGTGAATGTTCTAAGAAAAATATAGTATTCTCGATGCTTTTTAGAATTTATAATTACTCACAAGTAGTTATTTTTCATGGTATCAAAATATTTTAGTGTTTTGAGTGGTGGATTCATACCACTCATGCATAAATCATGATTTTTTTATGAGATGTTCACTTCCATTATGTTATTTTTGGTAAAGATCTAGTTTTTGTTGTAAGGGCTAAAACATCATATGGTTGACATCAAAATTACCTTTAGAGTACCTATTTAGATTCCTATAGAAAATTTATGCATTTTTAAAAAAATACGTTATGATTTCAAGTTAGTATGTAAAATTTATGGCTTCAAGAAGTTATTAGACTTTCAAAACTTTTGAAACTACCAGCTTAAATAGGATTTTTTTTTGAAATTGTAGTAGTAGTTTTGTAACCTTAAGTAATATATTTATAACTACCATGGTGTAATGATTTCTCACCTATTTCAATTGTTTCACACTACATAAAGTGGTAGTTGATCTCTTGCATAATTTACAAGAAGTTTAGGGAACAAGAAGGTGTTTTGGATTAATTTTTTTACTTTAAACTTCTTTTTTGACCTTAAGTGATATTAATGTATATATTAAAACTAGTACATTTCATATAATTTATTTATTATATCATTCATTAATGAATTCATTTAAGGTTATTCATTTATATTAAGTGTCTAAAATAATAAATGTTAGAATATGTTAAAGTAATGGAACAAGAAACAGAATATGTGAATGGGAGCTTCAAAAAGTGCAAAAAAGGGAGTCTAGTGCAAATGAGATCGCTAATTTTAGTATTATTTCTTGGTAAATAATCAATTCATCCACTAGATATTTCATAGATCATTACAAGAATAGGATTATTTTGAGGTTGGTGTCTTGGTAATCCCAAGAAGGAAAAATATTGTAAACTACAAAACATTGTGGAGATGAGGAAGCATGGTGTCATTCTTTCTATATTTTCCTCATATATAGTATCTCCAAGGTATGTCTTGTGTATTTAATCTAACGCGTCAAACACTCAAGAGAGCTCAAGAATCAATAATCATAATACTAGAACTTGTTCTTAAAGTATTAAAAATATCACATTTATTTTTAACTTCTATGAAAAAAATTAAAATTTAATCATGTATGTGTTAGTAACATGTCTAAAATGTGAAGGTTAGTATGAAATATATGTATCATGTGAAATGTTTCATTAATAATTGTATCCTAAATATGATGGCAAAAATGTTAGACTATGTTTTTTATAGCATTTTAATGGTTGTTCCATAGCAAATAAGTTGTGGATAACCCATTATTAATTAAAGGGTTTGTGTTGGTGAGCACTAGTGTGGAATATCAATGTAGTCTATGGAATAGAGAATAAGCTTATTGTACACTTGAGGAATGAGAGGCATCCTTAAGGATATTATCACAAATTAAAACCTAAAATGATTTGCCCTTGAAAAATCTTAAAAGGGATAAATGATAATGTTTACCTAATTGATCTACTTAATCATTTGAACATTAGTCCATTTTTAATGGGATTTACCTTTACCCACATGAATCGAGGTTGGATGATGACCGAAAGGCTTGATATGTTGAAGAGTAGAAAAAACATTTCCCTAAGAAAAAGAATAGGTGGATTGAGAGAGGTATCAATACCAAGAATTTTGCCATGAGATCTTAGACTTGCAAACTCTATTTGATTAAATGGGTGGGCCTACCATATTCATAAAATTCATGTATTAATGAAGCCAACCTCTTAAAATTAATGAAAACAAGACTTTATAGTAGATAAAAACCACTAAGTTGAGAATTATTTGAGCCAAAATAAGATAATCTAACCAACTAACATTAGTTAGTGAACACAACATTTATTTTACAACATTCTCAGGGTAATATGTTCTTGTTCATGAAAATAGGATTTACATGTTAGGATTGAAATATCACTTACATAGTTAATGTTAGGAATTTTAAAATAAATTAAAAGTGATAGTTATAATGAATATTATAACTTTGGTAGGATTTTATGTTTTTTTAATGTCTAGTTTGTGTGAAATGGAGAAAAGGAGTAGTCTAGAAGGAGCTAGAAAATGACAAAAAAAATAGAACTAAATTTTTCTCATTTTGATATGGTGATTGTAATTGGGGGTTGTGTCTTATTTGATGCAGTGTCCATAGTTGTTGTAATTACCTAATATATGTAATTTATTATTGATATTTCTTGACTCAATTTAATTCAATGAATAGGTTTCTCTACCCTCAATTTTGAATTTGATTCTTCAATTATTTGTCCTCTATGTTGTGTAGAATAAATTTTATAGACTATTTACATGTATGATCTATAATTTTGAAGAAGGTTATCAAAGTCTAGATTCTAAGTATTCTGATCCAACAATGGTATTTAGAGGTTTAGTAATTGATTTTTTCTCATAGTGAGTGGAGTTATTTGTATTTTTTTGTTATAACTAACTGTAGTTTTGAAGGCAAATATATAAAGTTGATATTGAGATAATCTCCAAATAATTTTCTAGGAGAGATTTTTTTATAAGTGGCTACATCAAATTTTATAAATATTTCCTTCTATAATCTATTCAACAGTAATTATCTAGAAGGTGAGGAGGCCACACTAATTAACACATAGGAAGAAATGTGAATAGATATAGATATTAATATGTTAATTATAAGTGTGAACAATCCAATGGAGATATAAATGAGATTTCTCATTTATAAATATGATGTTTATAAAATAAGATTGGGCTTGATATGATCTAATTTCATGTTTCACATAACCAATTATGAGTGATTTATTACAAGAGATGTTCAATAAGGACATACTATGTCACACATTACAATAATTTATTACTATTATTTTTATATGGGATAAATATGATCTAATTATGTTTACTATAGCATTTGTATTTGATTTTTTATTTGTAATCATTAAAAATAAGTATGTTAAATCCTTGCTCCTTCGGTTTTAGTTTATGAGAAGCTATGTGATCAATTTAATGGATATATCTAAAAATAAATAAATTAGAGTAGACAATACATTAATGGTTGAGACAAAGGTTAGGGAATAAGAGGATATGAAAATGAAGTCCTTATAAAAAAATAAAAAGTTTTGGATTTTCTCTTCTACATGTGAGGTCTTCAACTTGTAAGGAAAAAATTAAAATGACTAAAGCATTTGGTGGATGAGATTTGCTAACATGACCAATGTTTATATGGTGGAAGAGCTTTGTTGAGATTGTATATATTGAGTGGATGAAATTTTGTGAGATTGCATATATTGATTGGACTTCCTCGGTAAGTAGTATTGAGATAAAATCATAACCTATAACAATTGTTTGGTAGGGAAAATGTAAACTAAGAAAAACTCAACAAATATTGCATGTAAATAAAGGAAATGCCAACATAAAAGGGAAGAGAGAATGTTTAAATTTTATTAGATTAATAGTAGTGTATTAAATGAATCAATGTGTACATATCATATTTTATAGTAGAGTTGTTCCAATTTGAGCATGTGAGAGTGGAAAAAATTTAGGAGAACATCTATGCTACCATCTTTGGTATATGAAGGAATAAATAAAATCATCCCATCTACTGGATCAAGTAAAGGGATAATGAAAAGTGGTTCCCCTATCCAAAATATAATTCATAGAGAGGGAAATTCACCCAACTGGACACCAATAAGTTAGATCTCTAGGTAAAAAATTTAGTGTTGAGGTGTTTTTTTTATAGAACTTTGATAGATTCAACTCTATAAAATATATACAATAACATATGTAATCATCATCCATATTTTATATGGTAGATCTTAACCAAAACATGCTAGCTCTTAGTGTGGGCTAGTCATCATCGATCAACAAGGGCTGGTCACTAATGATACTCATGAGGTTGGTCTCTGCTTATGACTAACCAAAGTTAAATTGGTCAAAATCATAATTAAATACATGCTAACACCTTCTATTCATTATAGTCATCCCCATTATGGTCACCACCAATCAATAATCACCATCGACCCAACTATGAACCATGACTACACAGGTGTCACTAAACTTGTTACATGGCATAGACCCAATGTGGCATGTGAATCATTTGATGGTAATGCCAGATTATCATTCCATAACACATTCATAATAATTTATTCTTAGCATTGACTAATCTCTTATGGTTTATTATTAACTGGTTAATGCCAAGACTAAAGGCCAAATAGATGTCTTTCATTATTTACTCATTGTTGGATCCAAGGTGGAGGGAGATAGCTCAAGTAGATGTAGTATGAACAAGAGTGGAGCAGTCGATGTTTAATCTTGAGTTTTGCACTAGTCAAATGTCAAGGTAAATTGTGGATGGTTTTATCATTTTCATAGAGTCAAGTGATTGTTTCATTCTATCTTAGGGTTTTGTATGCCCCTGTTCTAGGTTACCCTTGCTTTTATATAGACTGTGTCATAACACATAGTGGTCTGCATGATTGTGAACTTTTTTATGAACTATACACAAATTCAAACACTTAAATCTCCAGAAACACCTTAGATACTGGGAAATATGTTTATAACTAGTATTCTTGAGTTTCCACATAGTTTACAAGTTGTTTTCATAAAAATACATATCCAGTCCTCCTTTTCGTAGGAAACAAAGTTATATTGTTCAAACATAGAATATCCTTTAACAAATGGTCATTTTAAAGGATAAATTAAATAAAAACTCAATGTTACCTTATTAAAATGATAGTGCATATGACCCTGTATAAAAATAAATCCTTAACTTATTTAGGATAGAATCATTCATATTTATGATTATAAAAGTATAAGTAGTCATTGAATATGCTAAACAAGGAAATAAATCCTAGAGTTTTTTTATAAATGTGAAAAAAATGAATCCATAACTTATTAACAAAGACAAAATCCAAAACATAGGAAGCAAAAGTAAGTATGGGGAAAAAATAAAAATACTTCAGATAATCACATTCATAGTGTGTTCATAATCCTCCTTTGAATAAATTATTTAAATGAAAATGCAAAGAAAAGTAGGGAAGATTGTAATAAATCCTTTAAAAAGACATTTGTCTTCAATTCAAATATACCTATTTTTTCTTGGATTTGTTTTTCCTTACTATAGGCCCACTATATATAAGGTGAAGATCACCCAGGATTTTGTCTTTATTAATAAGCTATTTTTATACATAAAGACAAGCTCTTATATGTAGGGTCATATGTACTATGAATTTAGAAGAAGAGAGTTGTTCAATAGGGTAGAATAGGGTGTATAGGAGCCTCTCTAGTATTTTCTAAGCTTTAATATCTTCACCTCTATTTTTAATTCATGTGTTTTAATTCACCATTTCATGTGTATTTATGCTTCTAAGTGCCTAAATGTACTCTATTATTCGTGAAGGGGTCATCATGTATGTGTGCTTTTAAGTACATTAAAAGTGTTACTCTTACCATATTTCATGTGTTTATGCAAACTTACACAAAGTAAGAGTGTGTGAGTCCATGTTTTTTGTACCCCCATTGTAGGGTGTATAAGAGCCTCTATAGTATTTTCCAATATTTAATTTCTTGAAATCTATTTTTAATTCTTGTTTGTGTATTCACCATTTCTTATGTATTTATGCTTTCAAGTGCCTAAATGTAATCTATTATTTATGATGGGTTTATCATGTATGGGTGATGTTAAGTATAATGAAAGTGTTATTCTTATCATATCTCATGTGTTTGTGCAGATTTCCACACAGTAAGAGTGTGTGAATCCATGTTTGTGTTTGCAATACTCCCATTGAATTATGTAATGTATACTTATTATTGTTGACTTCTTCATTCATAATGTTTAATGAGCTTAATAAATATCTCCATCAATGTCTTTCATAGAATTTGTAATTGAAATTAATTTTTTTGCATACAATCTCAATGGACTTCATATTATAGGCTTCAAAAATATTATTGCTAAACTTTGAAATTCACAATAGACATGTTTTGGTTCTTTTAATGTTTTCAAAATGTAATGTATCCATTACATTTTGTCTATCTCATCTAGTACATACAAAGGTTCATTTAGCTTGTCCTTGAATCACTACATGAGGCATTGCCATATTATATAGATTGTTTCCAAATGAATTGGTATGTTAAGTTTGTATAATGTGAAAAGATAATTTATGATTTATAAAATTACACTATCTACAGAAAATGTAATGCCTTCTCATATGTACATTTATTTATTGGAGACTTGTAATATATACTTTCAATATAGGGTGTCAATTTCATGAATAGTAGTTGTCTTAATTATTTCGTGACTACTACATAACATTGCCAACTAGTTAGATTACCCTACCAACTGACACACCATTGTACTCTCGTGATGACCATTATGGTTATTGTTATAAACATTTTATTGATAAGGGTTAGTTTTGTAAAGCATATTCTTAACTTGTTTGAATATAAGTTGTTGTTTGTTGAAAATAAATACTATGAATGTTAACTATTACAGATTTAAGATGGATGACTGGGAATTTGATAATTGCCTCAAATAACTTTATGTTGAGACCAAATAAATGGTATGCATTTGCTGTTAGAGTATGTTTTACTCATGTTTTCTAGGTTCACTATTTATGGTTTAGTCCCACATTGGCTAGTTCAGCCTTCTTATTATTTTTTCTTGCCTACATAAGCAAGATATTTGCTTTGTAAATTCATGCTTTTATGTAATTATTTGCATACATGATTTATGTTAACAATTGATCTTGTGTTCAATTGGTTTCTTCTTGTGCAATGCTAAAACATCAATGGCTATAGTAATGAGTCGTTGGAGAGATCTTGGTTAATATTTTTCAGAACTTTGACATGGTATCAGAGCCTCCCTCTAATGATCATTACTCAGCATGTAGTTTTATTGATGTTATGAATTTATCATTAATTGCTCGTTAAGTCTCTTTTTTTGCCAAATTTTAGTTTGTTTTTTGAATTGGTAATTATTGAGTTGCTTAGTTGTACTCTTTGTATCTAAGGGTGTTGATAGTCAAAGGAAAAAAGTTAAGTTATTAGGGTTATTTTGGCATACCATTACCTATTTAGCAATTGTTTTGGTTGTTTTTCAATATTATTGGCAAATTTCTAACATCTACCATGCACCTATAGATAGTCACCTGATTGATTGGAATTTAATTTGTGCATTAATATCTTGATGTTTGCATTAGCTAGATCTACACTAATCTTGCTCAATCCATGTGCTCTTTGACAGGGATGACACAAATGGAATGGGAAAATATTATTATAGAGGGGTTTGGTTTGTAATCTTACTAGGGGTAAGCCTGTGTTGAACCTTTGTGGTATTCCCATGGCCTACTCCATCTAGTAATTATCTCCCCTATATACCTGCTCCTCATGTTCACCATTTGATGTAGAAGAAAGGCATTGTCTTTTTTTCCATTTTAGATCTGAATAAGGTATTGGATCTAACTTTAAATATATTACCATTATTTTTTAATAGATCCTTGACATCTTTTTTTTCCTCATCATTGTTTTATATATTACAAATCAGAGATAGGCATCATTCATGCTATATCTTGGTGTCATATTCCTTTGGAAAAGGAGAAAAAGGCACTATAACTCTAAAACTATTATTTGTTTTCCAACAAAAAGCATTTGGTATTTGTAGATCTAGCTTGGCTAGCTTGGCATCATACTAATTGCAATAGTTATGTGGCAATTTTTTTCCCACTTTGGCATTAGTTTTGTGTGGTATACATTGGGAAAGAGAAATGGCATGTGAAGTGACATAGAGATCTTCAGACTTGATCTAATTTAACCACCAACCTTTGGCTTTTCAATTCTTAATTTAAGAGCATACTGCCATTCTTTGTTCATTATCATTGCCATCAAAATCTATGTGGAGGTGAAGTGTAGAGTGGAAAGGAGAGAGAAGAGAAGATCTACCTACTGGGAGAAAATATTTTTGGCACTAGGCATTGAATCTACAAGATTTTCAAGAGGAGACATTAACAAGATTTGGCAAGGGCATTAAAATATACAAATTGAGGCATTGATCTTTGTTCTATTTTTTTTTGCTTCTTTTAGCCCAAGAACAACATAACCACCATTATTTTATATTAGATGTTTCAACTCAAGTAATACACCATCAATATTTTTCAATAGACTTAAAAATCCCATCTACACTTTCAACATACTAAAAATATGCACTTATCTCCATGTCTAAACATGAAAAAGGTCATGTTTATTTATGATAGAGTGATCTGCTTTATGGTTGTTCCCTGCATTTAGCCATTATAACATTTATTTTGGATTTTTTATGATTTTTCCTAGAGTTGCTCTTCAAAACTACTAAATTGAACCACCTTGGTTTCATCATCCCATAAGATTCTTACCTTTTTTTCCTCTATCCAAAGCCCACATTCCATTTATCTCCTCAAATCGTTATTTCTTGGTTTACATTTTTTCTTGTTTATAGAGATTCAACATGGAAGATCAGCTTGAGTGGGCTAACACATGGAGAAATCTCACTAAGCTAGTTGATATGTTGGCTCATCTTCACTAGATCTACTAAATTTAGACTAATAACTTACTATATTTGGTGTTAGGATTACTATTTTTAGTAGTATTGGTGTTTGTGGGGTGTGTATGGATGTTAGTGGGGGTCTCCCTCACTGCATCTAGCAGACAAGCATTGGGAGTGAGTGTAGCAGATGATTCAAAGCTAATAAATCTATTTGGTTTGGCATGGTGGTGGTTGGATTTACCTTTGGAGTGGACGTAGGTTTCCAAATGATGTGAAATCTACCTTGACTTTGTAGTCTTTTCCTCCACCTACTGATAAATGGATATTGGTGGAATTCTAGAGGTTTGTGTTGTTTAATGGTAGACAAAATATATTTGATGGTGATTTTGTTGATTTGTGGTATTGGCTTCTACTAGACAACTATAATCCACCTCCTTCTCTTAAGATAGCCTGAAATTTCTTTTTTTCTTTATTACATTGTATTTTTTTCTTAAAGAGTTGTCAAGTTCACTTACCTTTTTACCGAGGTCATTGGATGATATATTTTTGACTTATGTTGACCTAAAAAGATTCTTGGTTCCATGCTGATTCCAATGAGTAGTTGGAAGGTTAGGTTCCCTTACCTGTGGTGCAATTTTTTAACTTTTAGTGCAAATTTTTATTAAATAGACTTATTTTATGAGAAATTGTTTGTTTAATAACTTCTGATTTGTAGCTCTAATTTGAGCATCATATTTTTTAAAAGTTCATATTTTTCAATTTCCCATGCATTAGGCCTATTTATATAGTCAAATGAAATATTTTATAAAGTGCCACATTCTGGGGGTGTCTCTTGCATTAGTTGTGCTACCATTGCTGCGATTTGTGGTGATATTTCAGTGGTGACACATTTTGCTATATTTTAGAGCATTTGTAGAGGGGTTATTATTTGTTTTATGAGTACTTTATCTCTTTCATTTGTCATATATTGGAGGGTGAGGTCTGGTCTAGTAGAAGGTCAGACCCCCTCACAAGCAACACATACTTCCTTCTTGCTCCTTTACATTATCATCATTTGTTGCACTCATGGATACATTTTTAGTTGAGATTTACATCCTATTCTTGAGTGTACATAGTCACTACTATGGGTTTTTTCCTATGGTCCCTACATTGTACTTCACACATGCATCTCGAATGTATTTTTGGCTAAGCTCAACATATTTTTGCATGTGCTTTGCACATTATTGCTTTTTGGTTGTTGATTCTATTCTATGTGTTTGCATACATTATGACTCTTTTTTCCATTTGTCATACTCTTCTATCAGTCCATAATATGCATTAGTACATTGACACACTCGTAGTTGTGTCTTGTCTCCTCGAGGCCCCTTTCTTAGTGCCTCACCTTCTACTATGGAAACACCTTTTTTTGCTCCCTTATTTTTGGAGTATCTTTTGTATTTTTGACACCATTTTTTTATAGTTGACAATCTCACATAGCTTGATTGTATCTATTCTATTTAATATTATTATTAGCTTGTCTTCTTTGATAGTTTGATAGTCTCATTTAGCATACACAGAGTTATTTTGATGTATACGATGTTAGCTAGTTTGGTGTTCGAGTAGTGGATTTAGACCACTCATGTAGACCTTTGTTTTTCCACTCCATCCATTAAATAATATGAGGGGGTGTGATGTATAGTTTTCTTCTTGGTGTTGATCATTTTTTGCACATATATTACTTTTGGGTACTTTCATCATCATTGACAGTCTTCTTGATTGAAGCTATTTTGGTGAAGCCCAGTGTCAGTTGTTCTTGTGATCAAGTAGTGAATTTGGACCACTCATTCCAACCAAATTCTTTTATGAATTGTGAGTACTTGGAGTGCATACTTGTTTTTATTATCTTTGGATGGATTTTAGTACTCTCTATTCTTCTTTTCTCTCTTTGGGGTGTATTTTTTCCTACGGGTTTTCTCTCTTTTCTCCACTATTTGAGAGTTATGTTTATTTTGCATCTTTTGTGTGCATGTGTGATTTTATATTTTTTAGAACAATAATCATTTTCACTTCCTCTATTGTACATGGGTATCTTATTCAAGCATTTTATTTTCTATAACCCATATGAGGATTGCATAATGTCTCATCATTTGTTGGCCTTCTTTGGTGTACTCTTTTGTAGTTTTAACACTAGCCTCGATAGTATGATCATCTCCATGTTTTGATTGTCTTTTGGTATCCATAGCATTTTTTAGGATTCATAATTACCCATGGGTATCCATTTTCATGGTTCCAAAATTACCATAGTACTTCAAGTGTTCGATTAGTGGATTCAAACCACTAGTGCAGATATTATGAGTATTTTCACCTAGTGTTCAACATTAAGGGGGGATGTTTAGAAATGCTTCTTAGGGTTTCATCTTCTACCCAGTCTTTTGGAGATTTGTGTTTCTTTCAGTTGATCCTTGTATTTAGCACCAGTTACTATTTTACTTGGCAGTTACAATGATTGGCATCTATGTACTCTGACAGGATGTATTGGCAACCATAGAGACACATGAATTCACACTGCATATTCTATTTTTTGCCCCTAGCTTCACTTGAGGGGGGGTGTTAGAGTATGTTTTAATCATGTTTTCTAGGTGCACTATTTGCCACTATTTGTGGTTTAGTGCCACATTGGCTAGTTTAGCCTTCTTGTTGCTTTATCCCGCCTATATAAGTAAGAGCTTTACTTTTTAATATTCATGATTTTATGTAATTATTTGAATATATGATTTTTGTTAAAAATTAATATTGTGTTCAATTAATTTCTTATTGTGTAATGTTGAAGAATCAATGGCTATAGTAATGAACCATTGGAGATATCTTAGCTAAGAGTTTTCATAACTCTTTCATTTTTAGTTACTGTACTCGAACATGAACTTGGGTTTTATTATTATTATTGTTGATGCTGATATGTTGTGACATGATTTATGCTAGGAGAAAGAAGTCAGTTGAAAGTCCTCATTGCATGTAAGTGCTCAATCTAGACATTCCCCTCACCCCCTCAGAGATCGAAGGAGGAAGTTATATAGAGGATCAATAATTGGGGATGGTATTCACACTATTATGAGATAGCCATCCCCTGCCTATGAATAAACAGGGTTGAAATCCTAATGTGAGATGGAATATTTACCGAATAAAGATTGGTCCATGTATTTTTAATGTCTGCTTTAATATTATTACCGCATATGTGAAATGTTTAATATTTGTGAACCATGCATCCCTATTTTTATTTATTACATTGCCTTTTTTAATACTATAGGAGGAGGGGGTGGAGCAGACGAAAGGTGAAGAGGGTGTCCCTGAAGTATCCAATGAATACTTCTCAAGAGATGTATGGGAACCTTTGGCTACCCTTAATGTTTGATTGATCCTCATGTTAAATAATGTTTTTTTTTTCCCTATTACAAAAATCAAAATTACAATAAATTTCACTAACACACCATCCATTTTTCTATATTATTTTTGTTTTGTGTTTTAGTTGGGAGGGTTGTAGTGAAGCCACATAGACGTGGCTGATAGTTATCTTCATAATGACTCTATCCATACAAATGTGTGTATTTTTTGGTACTCTCTCTTTCATTTTTCATGCTCAATAATTGTGAACCATACATCCCTATTTTTCTATGTTATTTATTTTTTAATATTGTAGGAGGAGGGGGTGGAGTAGACCAAAAGTGAAGAAGGTGTCCCAAAAGCATCTAATGACTATTTCTCAAGATATGTATGAGAATCCTTGGCTGCACTTAATGTTTGATTGCTCCTCATGTTAAATAATGTTTCTTTATTCCCTCTTACAACAATCAAGATTATAATTCTCTTGACACACCATGTATTTTATATATTTATTTTGTTTTGCATTTTAGTTAGAAGGGGTGGAGCAGAGCCATGTGGAAATGGCTGATAGTAACTTTAATAATAACTCCATCCCTATAAATATGCATATTTTTTGTAGTCTCCCTTTTATTTGACATGCTCATAGCCCCATGTTTGTTGTTTCATAAATGTTTGGAGTTGGACTCACATATATATGTCTACCTATGTGGCAGGAGGAGTGGAGTCATATGACCTTGATGATAATGACAATGAGGATGTTGATGATGATAGCAATTGGCTTCCAGATGCTTCACAATCTTAAATGGAGGAGGAACTAAATACTATAATAAAATTTGATTATCTTTGATGATGTTATCTTATGTTTAATATTTTATGCTTTTAACATTATATTGTGTTTGATGACGTTATATTTTGGTTATTTTCTTTAAGATTTTAACCTCACATCTTTCCTTATTGAATGATAATATGTAGGCAAGTACAAAATCAAAGATTGGGGTATTGCAAGGTGGAATGTGTACCTTTTCTTGATGAGGTCATATGACACCTTTAGAGCTAATGGTGGCCATCCATTTTGTTCATGAGATAGACTTAACACTAACTATTGTAAGATTCATGATCATCAACCCATTCCAAGGAGGCCCCCTAGGTGTGCTATAAGTGGGAAATGTATGCCTAAGGGAAGATAAATAAAAAAAGGCAAATAAAAAGGAGGCTAATAGACCAACTCTTAAAAAATTAGAGCTTCATTAAGAGAGATAAATTGAAAAGATCATGAATGGATAGGGAGGATGTGTTTGAGTTATGTTATCTCAACGAGATAGCCTTGAATTCTATTAAAGATGAGATGGATGTATATGATTTGAGTGAAAAACTTGGTACATAAAAGGTAATCTTGCATTCAGTGAAGAGAATATCATCGATAAGTGGAGTGAGAAATACAATGGGTGAAATAATAGTAAGGTGCATGAAAAAATAGACGTCAAGTTAAATACATTATGTTCGTTGGTTTTCATGAAGTTAATATTAAGTTAAATTCAACTTACTCAATATTAACATTGATATTTATGCAATAATCACCATTTTGATTAAAGAGGGATGACCCTCAATCCTAATCTAGTGATGAGGATCACATTCCTTTGAGAGAAATGCATTAGTGTAATGGTAGATATGTTCGTTAGGGGGTATAACAAATGAAAGTGTACATGACATGTTGCATCACAACTTGATATTGTATTTCTTATGATGATTATGTATTATATACACTCTTCTTTATTTACCATACCTTTATTTCAACCCTACCATTACATAATTGATAGTGATGTATATTGTTACTGCATATAGGTTTTTGGTGGAGATGAGTTGGCACAGTCATAGGCATGGATGGACCATGATTAAGAGGTATGAGAGTTACTTCTTATTTACCAAAAATTGACACATTTATTTTTCATGTTGGTGTCTTATTTTTATATTTTTTCAATATTTTTAAACTACACATTTTCAAATGCAGGTGTCTAGGCTGATATGCATATGTGTGAATTCATATGGTTGACCGCTTCTACTTTTTTAATCCATTTTTAGAGGCCTAAAGGCCATGAAATGAATATTGATATTGACTTCAGTTATTTCATTATACAATATTATTTATATTCATACATTTTTTCATAATACATATGACATGTTTGATGTGTGGTCAAACATATTATTTGGACAGGAGATTTGAATACAAGTGTTTAATTTCTATTTTATGTTGGATATGTATTTTTTTGTTTATGTACGATTCAAGTAATGGTTTTGTGGTTAATTTTCATTTACTGATGTATTTTACAATCATTCATGGTTTAATGATGTAATATTTTCCCCATGTAATCATCATATATTTTTTGTATATGGTATGTGATGTTTTTGACTGATGATTTATCATCTTCACATGTATACCATATTGTTTTTTCATTCTTTCACATGTTGGTGATAAAGTTCACATGTTTGCATGCCTCTATGTATATATAAAAGTAACCACGGTGGGGAGGAGTACAATATAATATTTTTATGGATGGCTTGTCTCTCTAACATTATTTTGTCTTATATCATGTGTTTGTTTGTTTAGGAAATCGACACAACAATTATCAATGACTAGGGCCTATGGTTTGAGGTAGGGGAGGAGGCATGTGAATGAATGAGGTAATACTCCAATACATCAGAATTACCATGCCGTGGGTAAAAATTTCATACTCCAATATGACAATTTCATTATTTTCATTTAAGTTAGAAAACTCTTTGTGTGTAAGGAAGCTATTTGTAGTTATAAAAAATTGGATGTTCTTAGCTTTTGAATATTCTCATAGACCCTCATTTATGTCTACCTTTTTTTAGATTTCCAATGCTAAAATTATTGAATGTTATTATTGAATTTCACATGTATCATATTTTTTGTAGACGTAGTCCCAAATCTAGAAGAGAATGTACTTACCCAATTTCCCAAGGACATGGAAGAAATTCTATTAAGGATGAGGTCCCATAACATAATGGGTGTAGAAGAATATCTTGGCTTGCAACTATCATTACTAAATGTAAAAAAAAAACACTTAATATGGAAAACCAACTTTTAACTGAGCTTCTTGATGGTGTAAGGGCAAAGGTTATCAAGTTGGAAACTATATTGGCTGATAAGACCAGAGAGATAAATAAGTTATACCATGCACTTCTCACACTAAGGGATGAGAAGATGGACATCAAAATAAAGTTTGTAAATCTACAAAATGCCCATGTCCACACAAAATCACTCCATGATGCAAGGGAAGAGATCATGTGGGCCATTTAAACTAAGCATGAAATAATAGTTTCCATATATGAGTAGCAGTTGAAGATTTTAAAGGTGGAGTTTGATATCTTTTCTTCACAAGCCAAAGGGAAGTTTCCCAATAGATGTGGTATTCCATATATGAACAATGATAAGTAGTTGTGTGTAATGACTCATGTGTTTAGTATTACATGATGTATGCTTATAACTTTAGATGGAAATCAATTGACACGCATGCATATTCACATTTTAATCTACAAAATCAATGTTTATTTACCACCAGCTGCTTACTTCATCATATGTATTTAATTATTTTATGAACAAATAGATGACTCTGTTTAAAAGTTATTAACCAAAAAAATACAAATTGACTTCTTATAAAAATCTTCTATGTCATCTTATTGATAAGCATCTCTTAGGCTATGTCATCATGGCTTTTAATCTCCCTCGAGTGGCTGCCTAACCTATTTTTGTAGATTCTTCTAAATCATGTGGTTTATTTTTTATTTTTAAATATAAATTGAGCAAAAATGAATGGTAATTACATAGTTTCTAGGAATTTTTGGAGCCATGACATTTTTTTATTAATTGTAAACTGATTCGACTATTCTGGGAATTTTGGTGTCTTATTTTTAAATTAGTTAAATGTTTGAGCTAATTAAATTAGTAAATAATATTGTAATAAATAAACCACTAATTTTTATAATTTATTTATAATTTGAACCTTTCTAAAAATAGTACTAAATGAAGATAAATATAACTTAGCTTAAATTGGACTGAGATAATTGAGACAAAAAATGGTAATCATCATGTAAGACTATGAAACTATTACAAATCAAGATTTATCTTTCATTTATTGAAAGGACATGAGTGCCAAAAATAGGACACTTTAGGGTTCAATGCTATAGTCTAGGTCATGTTGCTATTATCCAAACTAGCCATAGAGATCTTAGTTTTATGGGTTTTATTTTCTATCCCTATATTAGTCTGCCTATGAAATTTAAAGTCTTGACTATTGATGAAGATCCTTGTAATTATGATTTAGTCTCTAACCCTTGGTCTTCATTATGTTTGGAATTAAATGAAAAATTAGATAAATAAGGGGTTTAATGTGTGTAATATGCATTGAATGTGTATCCACACCCCTTATGTGTGTATGCTTCCTACATGCCAATACTCCGAATAGGGATCAAGCCATATGTAATTCTCTCACTTGATGTGCTTTATTCAATAGTGTAATGAAAATGCAAAAATGTTAAACTAGGTGTGCTTGAGGTGGATAAGGATTGGCCTGAGAGTTTGATTATGTTGGTGGCTATATTAGATGGTTGTATGCAAAGAATAGGGAAATCTATGTTAATGGTTTTACTTGTATTCTATGATTTACTTTGTGATAATTGTCAGCCCTTCCAAATGAATTTTGAATGGGATTTTATAGAGATCTATTGGTCACATGTTAAATGTAATCATGCTAGTCTAACAAAATGATGAAGAGGAATCAAGAGAAAATGGTCATATATGATCAAAAGGTGATTGGATAGGAGTGTTGGATAGGGGACACCTTAGGGTCCAATGCTATAGTCCAACTTGGGCACTATTGTCTTGAGAGTATGAGACTTGGGGGGGGGATAAAATAAGTATAGAGAAAAAGGGTCTTGGCTAAGTTGGAATGAGGTCTCAAAATCCTATAGATGATTGGGAATAGTGAAAATATTCTTAGAATGGTCATGAGAGCATACAAGATGGACCTATTGATTGAGTGTCATAAGCCACACTCAAGCTACCAATTTTTTACATTTTATATGACTAAATTTCCCCCCTGCTTTATTCTAATGATGCAACAAATCAAAATACTAAGATAAAGGAACAATAAAAAGCATACCTAAAATTACCTACAAGATTTAAGCCCATGAAGCTATCTAATTTTGGGTGTACATATAGAGCACGTCATGAAGTGTAGATTTTTAATAAAATAAAGTAGATCAGTTCTTACTAGATACACTATTTCTAAAATAATAATGTACAAAAGCTAGGTAAGAGAGAGAGGAAAATAAAGGAATGAGTACACTTCATTAGGTATGTGAACCAATAAAAAACATGTTATGATGTTGAGTGATGCTAAATGTGCTAGATATGTTGGGTATGTATTTTACCAAGAGTAATATCATGAATAGAGCTGAGTGATCAATTCCCTGAGAGTGGCTGAAGAATGCAAAGGCTATCCCTTTGGCTCCATCATTGCTAACTAAGTGAAGATATATGATTCTGTGTATACTAATAAATGTTTAAACTATGTGTCCAATCCCTATACGTAGGTGGCTCAAGAATACAAAGGCTAGCTAGTCCTTTGGCTCCATCATTGCCCCATAAAGTGAAGATATAAACTGATATTAGTATGAATGTGTGTCATATAAGATGGCTCTTGAATCCCATGAATGTTTTTTAATCTGATAATGTTACATGGATAACTAAATATATGCTACAAACTAGGCAACTTTTGGCCAACTTAAAAAAATGGTGCAGATTAGGCTTGTATGAAAGCCACTATGAAACTAGGCCACATGCTTATTTAGAATCAACTCAAAAATGTGGAGGTTAGGTTTATATGAAAGCCACTTCAAAATTATGCCATCCAACTATATATGGAGTAAGACATGCAACTGCTAGGAATGCCTAGGTAATATACTAAACTTGGAAAGAAAAGAAGTCAAATGTGTCATGTACATTGCCCCCAATCACTGATGTGTATAAAATAGATTCTAATCTATAAGTTATACCAACTACTCGATCGGAAATGGAAAGCGAGATCCATCATGTCACACATGATTCTCCCTATATCTAGATTATTTAAACAAAATTTACTAAAATTATTGAATCTGAACTGGGTTGTATGTGCAAAACTATAGCTGAGCTTACCTTTTTACCTATTTTTATAAAATCTAGGATTTTGGCTATTTAGATAGGATCACTAAAAATAGGACACCCTAATGTCTGGTGTTGTTATCCATGTTCAGTGTTATTTTCCTTTACTAAAAATGAAGACTGTTATGGAATCATCACTATTTTTTTGGTTTGTTCTACTTGGTTTGACCTCTAATTGTTGTTTTGAGTGTTCCAAAAACTAATTTTTTGATTGGTAGGATCTTTGATCTTTATGATTACACCCCTATTTTTTGCCCCCTCTTCTGAGGGTGGGAATGAAGACCCTACAGTGACTGCCCTCAAAATAAAGAGCATTGTATGTGTGTTATGCTATGAAATACATGATATAGCAATGATAATTGACAAGATATCTCAAGATATAACATGGTTTGTATTGGATATTTTTAGATCCAATAGGGGTATGCCTAGATATATATCACAATGCAATAACATGTGTAGTATAATGTATTGAAATTGAAAGTGTTGGTTATTTATTATTAGTTGTTAGTTGTTAATGATGAATGGAGCATGAAGTCCATCATGACATCCAAACAAGCAAGATAATGCATGATGTGGATCATGGAATTGTAGATAGTTGAAAAGTAATAAAGCAAAAAGAACACAAGGAAAGAAACAAGAAGCATACAAGAGTGACCAAGAGGACAATTAAACAAGGGACATGGGCACATGTCACTCAAACTAGAAATCATGTATACAAGGCATGTTTAAGTTCCAAATACGCATACAATTGGAAACAAGTGAGGTTGGCACAAGGGCCATAATAACATAGAAGAGTACAAACAAAGGACATTGGCAAATCTCCTAAGGCACATATAGGAAACAAAACAAGAGCTGAGAAATACAATCACATCTAGCTATGCAAAGCAAGAAAAGAAAGCATGTAAATAATAGAAATATAATCACACCTTACTAATTAAAGAAATAAATGAAAGTATGAAAGACATGAAGTACACGGCTAAGTATATCTAAGAAATACACCAGTGCTATATACTAGTGAGTGTCGATACGGTAATCTATGTAAGCTAGTAAGTAATGTACATCAACATGATAACTAGAGTGTGTGGTGTAGGAATGACATAACCTGGATGGTGTAGTCATATAAAATATGCCCCCAGTGGGTAGATATATTGATGTATGTCTCAAATGTTGAAATAGGATGCCCCCTCAATGGGTAGAGTGAAGAAATCAAGGATTTGGATGTCATTGCACACACTCAAAGAAAATCAATTGAAACATAGTAATGTAGATAAATCAACAAACAATAGCATAAAACAAAAAAATGTAGGTCTAGCATGGTAGTAGAAATGTAAAGTATGTATAATTCATACAATTGAAATGCTTTTGATTTTTTAAATTATTGGAATGTTTTTGTATTTTAAAATGTTAAATTATTGTTGGTATTTTGACATCTTTGAATGTTTTTGTATTTTGAAATGTTTGGATGTTTTTGGTATATTTGGTATAATCTATGTACAATCAATCATTAGGAAACTATGTATAATAAATTGAAAATAAGATATGTATAAGCAATCAAAAAGAAACTATGTACAAGTAATTTAAAATAAGAAATATGTACACAATGATGCAAAAGACTAGGTTGGAGTGGGTAAAGGGTCCAAGGATGGAGATCTTTGGGGATAGAGATGGAGGAAGGGATCATGGAAATCTTAAAATGCCTCAAGATCATCATCATCATCATCATCATTATAAGTATCATCATATGCCACAGATTTTGTATGCATGGTGCCTATCTCCTTAGGAATCAGTAAGATCTATGTTTTTTGTGTAGTTGGAGATCTATCACTCATAATGGTGTCATCATGTTGATGACAAATTCAAGGTTGCAATGGTGGTGAATATGTTGAGTCTTCTCAATGATGTTTAGCTTTGGTACTAGATGGCTTTAATGGAAGTGGTGATGTAATTTGAATAATACCTTGAACCTATAGTTTATCCAATCTCTACTATAAATTCATGAGTTTGTATCATGAATTGTGATCCTATGAAAAAGACAAAATGGGTGACCATCTTACCATGATAACCTTCTAATATATTTGTGTCATATTGTAGGTAGTGTGATTAATCCATGATCAAGTAACATTTGTAGTATAATCTATGGTTGATGTTGTGTGATGTATGCCTAAATCTAAATGATTGGATCTATATCCATAAAGGTAACCACGTGAAATTTATGTGCCAAGTGATATTTTTGTGGCTATGAATGTGGAGTATATTGTGAGAGTGTACTAAGATATTATATGAGTGATGTAGGATGTCTAATGAGAGCTTTAGAGTCATCTCAGAACTCTCCTAAGCTAGTTAGTGTAAAGTAAAATCCACATAAATAGTCATCTATGAGAGTGGGTATCCTATCATCATCTGAAGTAGCTTAGGAATATGTATGAACATTATTTATATATGGTAAATCATAATTTACCATAAGGGGTAACTGTGATATGGGAGTATCATCAATTGTAGTAGTAGAAGATGATGGTGATGTGAGGGTATCTATAACTATCAAAATAATGGTAACTATAAGATGAGTTGTATCTATAAAATCAACTAGTACTACTGGAACTATTGTTAGTGAGTGTATAATTTTAATAAGTGCAGGAACCATGATTGATGGAGTATCTAGAATAGCTGAAGCTGTTGTGACTGGTTGAGTATCTGGAGATGAGGACATAACTATTAGTGGAGGAGTGTGAGATGTGCTAGTCTTTATTACCTCATATTTATGTATTTGATCAAGATAAATATGATGAGGTGGTGAATAAACTATAATATAAGGTGTCCCATCTGGAGAAATAGTTGAAGATGACTCTATAACTTGATAATATCTAAATGGTTGGTTATCTACTAGGCATGTGTATAGGTATCCTTCATGGAGAAAATTAACACATCGATAAAAAGTGGAAGGAACTTTCCCCATACCATGTATCTAAGTCTTTCGAGTAAAAAGTCATAATGAAGAGGACTTGGCATGACTTGGAACTGGGTAGAGAGTGTTTTGGGCCATACCATGATATCTAAAGCAATGGTAATATCTATCATGGTATATCATCGAACCCTCTAATGTTATTATATGAATTTTCCATGGATGAAATATCCATGCTCATGGTTATTAAAAATGAAATATTACATATATTTAGTTTGGAACCATTGCTGATGAAAACTATCTTGATTGCACTAATTTTGACTTGAGCTTGTATGAACAGTGGTATGTTACGATCAATAACTTTTTGAGAAGGTATGTCCTCACTATCAAAAGAAATAACATATTCTATAGTTTTTAATGTGTTCACCATTGATAAAAAACAAGAAGGCTTTGAATTAGTAGGCACAAAATTCTAAGTAAGTGCCTGATAAAAAATGTCCTTAAATAGATTAGCTTTTTGAAGAAGTTATAACATGGAAATCTTAGCTAGTGTGTTCCTTAACTGATCAACAATGTCATATTACTTGTACGGATTTAATTGTGTAGGTGGGTGGGGCCTAGGATGGGAAGGAATTGGAGGGTTGTGGGGTTCCTAACTAGGTGGGGGTGGCATGGCAGCATGTCAAGTAACAACTCTAACCACATAATCTACTATCTGTATAGGATTAGCAGTGGGTATGGAAGGAGAGAATAAATAATTAATAGGTCAAGGTGGTGGAGGGATAAAGGGTGTCAAATGGGCTCTTTGGAGATGGGTTGTGACTTGGGGAAGAGTAAAATGGACCATACAACATGACTCAGCATAGGATCTAGGCTCTAAGGGAGGTGGGGCAAAAGGTATCTTAATTTTTTTATTAATGAATGTGCTAATATCATTCAATAATATAAAACGTAAGCATGCAAATTAAAGAATGAATATTCACATCAACATATGGTAAACTTCATCATTCATGTACATGATAAGACTGAGTATGGATTCCTTATTGTTTGCAAGAAATGTTATGAAATAAGTGAAATCCATTTTTGATTTTATATGTGAAATCTAATTTTAGATATAAGGTGATACCTTGAGTAAACAGAGATACCTATTATATGTAACTAGGGTTTTGAAAAATGATATTTAAAATTACTATGAAATTTTAAAATTTAAAGCGAATTTTTGATTTAAATATGCAAGTAAAAAATTAGAAAAATATTGGAATATTCTTGATTAAAAGGGACCTAGTAAGTGATACTAGGGTTTTGAAGAAAATATGATTTTTAAAAGTACTATGGAATTTTAAAATTTAAATTAAATTTATTATTTAAATATACAAGTAAAAAAATCAAAAAATACTTATAAAATTAACAAGAAATTATCCTAGGGTTTATAGGTTTTTTGTGCACAAAAGGATGTAGTAAATTAAATTAGGGTTTTAAATAAATTATTTTTAAAATTACTAAGGTAAATTTAAAAATTAACTATGAATTTTTGATTTAAATACGCAAGAATAAATCAAAAAATTATTGGAAAAATTAGTAAGGAATATACCCTAAGATTTCTAGGGTTTTTATGGACAAACAAAGTAATCCAGGTTCACCAAATGATTTAGCCATTTTTAGAATATTGGTGTCTTATTCATAATTTAGTTAAATGTTTGAGATAATTAAATCAGTAAATAATATTTTAATAGTTAAACCACTAATTTTTATAATTTAATTATAATTTGAACCTTTCTAGAAATAGTAATAAATGAAGAGAAATATAACCTAGCTTAAACTGGATTGATATGACTAAGATAAAAGTTGGTACTAGCTATGCAGGACTATGATACTATTGAAAATCAAGATTTGGATTTCATTTAGTTAAATGATAGGAGTGTCAAAAATAGGATAGTTTAGGGTTCGATGCTATAGTCTAGGTCCTATCACTATTGTCTAAATTGGTCATAGAGATATGAGTTTCCTAGGTTTTTTCCACTATCCCTATATTAGTCTACTTGTGAAATTTCAATTCTTGACTATAGATTAAGCTCCTTGTACAACTTATTTAGTCTTCAACCCTAAGTCTTCCTTGTCCTTGAACTTGAATGAAAACTTAGAGAAAGAGGGTGGTTACTATGTGTAAGATGCATTGAACGTGTACCTACACCCCTTATGTGGGCATGATACCTACATACCAATAATCTAAAGAGGGATCAAACCATATGTAGTTCTTCCACTTGATGTGCTTTATGCAATAGTGTAATGAAGATGCAAAAATGTTAAACTGGGTGTGCTCGAGGTGGCTAGAGACTGATATTAGAGTTTGAATCTGCTGGTGGATGTATAGATGGCTATATGTAGAGAATAGTAAAATTTGCCTTAATGGTTTTACTTGTATTATATGATTTACTTTGTGATAATTTCTGTCCCTTCTAAATGAAATTTGAATGGGATTTTATAGAGATCTATTGGTCATGGGTTAAATGCAATCATGCTAGGCTGGCACAATGATGAAGAGGAATCGAGAGAAAATAGTCATATAGGCTTGAAAGGTGATTGGATATGAGGGTTGGAAAGGGGACACATGAGGGTCGAGCAATATATTCCAACTTGGGTGCTATTGTCTTAAGGGTACAAGACCTAGGTGGATGGAATAAGCATAGAAAAAGGGTCCTGGCTAAGCTAGAATGAGGTCTCAAAAGCCTAAAAATGATTTGGAATCAGTAAAAATATGCTTATAAGGATCATGAGAGCATGAAAGATGGACCTATGGATTGGGTGTCATAAGCCACACTCAATCTACCAAATTTTCACATTTTATATGACTACACAAACTTGCTTGATCTTGTAACATATATGCTATATTATTTATGAATGTTTATAAAATATGATATGTATGTCCTAAATGCATAAAGATGGTCTTACCTTAATTAAAATCCTTTAACCTTTGAAAACCAAAATCCAATCCTTTGTTCATACATTTTAACTCAATTTCACTTGGACTATGTAAATTACAAGGGTTTCCTACAAGATTATGTCCTTGTTAGATAACCAAAAATAATGTTTCAACCAAAGAAAGAATATAAACCACTTCAAACCTCCATATTTAACTTACCAACATGTTTTATAAGCCAATAACTCATTGATCATATGGACTCTCTTAAATATCAGTCCTTGTAGTCATGAAATAGTAATGTAAGTATAGAAACAAGACCTGTATATTGTCCACTTCCATTTTGGGGTCTCTCTCTTTCAAGAATTATCATTAAGATCTTATATACCAGTTATTTACATCAACAACTTGATATCATAATTATCTTACCTCTCTCCCACTGTATGTTCATTCCAACATCTACCAAAATAGGGGTTATGGACTATGTAACATAGTTGATCCTTTTGTGAACTATGAATAGAATCTCACTACCTCTCTTGTATTAAAATAACAAATATTCCACAATAAAATAAGCAAAAATTCATCTCTAAATCATCATGTCATCAAATATTTGATCGATATCTTAATGCCAAATGATTACCTCATTTTATGATGGAGACAACAGTCTACAGGGCCTTAAGGATTCAATGGTCCATTTAACTCTAAGTCTCACCTTGTTACTTATATTATAAAAAATATTTTAAGGTTTGTACTTTCTCAACCTATACAATGATGTTTACCACACTAAAATCCACCTATGGTTTGTAACCAAACATTCCAATATCTTCCTTTTATGACTGTAACTTACAACCCTAAATTGGTTTTCTCCACCAATCATTCAATAGCTTGCAACTCCATATAAATATGAAAAAATACATGACCTCAAGGGCCTTCAAGGTAAATATAAATGATTTAAAACAACTCAATACATTTCAAAAACATTAACTTACAAGTAGAAATTCCTTCTTTATTCATTACATCAACTGACATCACAAATAAATATTAACTAACATCAACATCAAATGACATCAACTAACATCAAATGATTTGGATATCATAAAAATTACATAGTAGACAAATTTACACATATGCATAGGTCATTTTTATAGATAATCAACCATGGGACTTGTGTCAAGATTCCAAATGTATTGTAAATGACTATTGATAGGTACTTTAGGTAGTTACATTTGTTTCAAAAATAGTTCAATTTTAGTTTTGTGATTAATTTTCATGTGTACTAAAAAAAATGAAGGGCTCAAGACCAAAAATAATATTAATGGTGACTTGAAAATTTAACAAGTCTACGACCCTATTTTCTATGCATAATAATGAAGATTGACTACTTATTGTTTGCTCAAGGAGAAAAGATTCATAGTGTATTATTTTCTTAAATTTAGTTTGAATTCAGTGAGTCACTTTTTTATTTTATTAAATGTATGTGAGACCATTCCTATTGTTACTTTTTATTTTAACTAATTTGAGGATGACATAGTCTTTTTAGAAAAAAGCATACTCAAGTTGTGAGTATATAAATAGTAGTAAAAGAGGTTAAGTGAGATATCAAAGGAGTTGGAAACTATTTTGAAAGATGTCACAACATGTATTTAGACCTATCACCTTTAGATAGAGTTGGAAAATCACTTCATCAATCTAAAACTTGAGGAGAACACTTACAAACTTTTAATTGGTCAATGTACAAATAAAGGAGTCCAAAAAGTTATCAAGAGGAGTATAAGAGCGTTCTAGTGAAGATCAAGTGTTTTAAAAATCTGTTTGATATTGGAACTAATATTAGAGACCCTTCATTGGCTTAAGAAACCAATGATATTTAGAAAACCATGAATAAAAACTCGCAAGAAGTCACTTTCAAATTTAGTAAATGGAGACTATGTGCATAGAAGAGGCAATAACATGGATAGTGTAGTGGAAAACAAGATTAAGAATTGGAATCCAACATTTATAAAGGTATAAGGATTTTTTTCAAAGGATTTTCAATGTTTGATAAAAATTTTAAACATCTGTGTGAAGTCAAAAGCTTGAGACAGAGCTTGGAAACCCTATTGATAAAGTCTAAATGTACAGTGAGGCAAAGATCTTGATAAAAAAGTTGAATGGAGGCTCAAATGTGGAAATCTAAAGGATTGAAGAGGTGTCTTATAACCATAAAAACCTTATAAAACTTGAACATCCTTTTGAAACCCTACGTAAAGAGATTAAAATTAATTTGAATTCCCTTGGGTCCTAAAAACAAAGTCAAAGAGCATGTTTAGGTACCTTGAACCTGAATATATGTTGAAGAACCGTAAACCACATAGTGAGCAATGAATTAGTGAAAATTAAAAAAGAAAAGCAATCAAGAACAAGGAAAAGTGTGAGATAAGTAGATTATTATCTACATAAATCAACATCAAGAATAACAACTAACATCAACATCAAGAACAATAATAAATATGTAATACACAAGTATGCACTTTCTTTAGAAATAAATGAAACTCTTTATCAATATTGAAACATATTTTTATACAACTATTCTATTGAATTTCAAAACCATCACTTTAATTTGATGGATTGTAGTCACCATCACTTTCATCTTATATAACATGCATGTAAAAAATAGTGGTTACATTCCTAAAATACTTCAACCTAGTTGGATGAGAGGAAAATATGTATTCTGGGAAATTGTGTATTTCTTCCATAATGTTGCATATGGTTGCAAAGAATAAAGACTAGAGGCATGAAAGAGGATATTCCAAACACTATAGAGTTTTGAAGGGACACTAAATTGTAGTTTGGAACCAATGAATATATTTTGTACTTGATGTAGAGACACATAGACATCCAAATCATTAGATACCTTCATTGGAAATAAATTCTCCAAGAAAGACATTAGATATGTTGGAATGGCATCAGGAGTACACCACACATCAATAAAAATGGCATCATCCTATGGCCATTCATATGACTTTTATATGTAGAAATCATGATCTAGTATGTCTATGCATGTCATGTACTCATAGCTCACCATCAGAATGTTGTAGGTAGGATACGCCATATTTTAATGCTAGAACATTTACCCATTTCAATCCATCAGGCTGCATGAAATTTTTTGTGGTTCCAAGCCTCCTCCAACTGATGGACTTGTCCACCACATATGAGATTTCATGTAATGTTTTTCATTTTACATTGAGCTACTCCGGTACATTTGATTTATCCCATATGAATTTATGGAAATCCTCTCAACAACACTCCTGTGTACTATGAATGCCACCTAAAACACAATTACAAAAATTAATTAGTGATAATTTCCAAAATTAATTCACAAACTATAGTTAATCATTTTGCTTAACTATTGAATAAAGAGAAGATAAACTATTGAATAAATAAAGTTGTATGAGTTTTGTTACCCCCTTCTCTATTTAATATTGCTTCAAACTAGTTATGAATCATATTGAGGGATCCATGAATCCATATGCAAGTTTCTAATGTGTTTTTTATAGGTTTGAGTGCAAATAATATAGGTTTTAGAGTAGAAAGAGAGGGGAGAGAGATCTCCAAGAATGGAGAAGAGAGAAAGTCTGAGAATATTAATGAAAATCAATCTCCTCAAGAAATACATCAAGTCTAAGATATGGCTATATTGTAACAAAGCATCATGATATGAATATATAAATATGTCTTGATATATGATTTCTTATTTCAATGTATATGATTGAACTAATTTCTTGTTACTTTTGACAAGACCTTGAGGCCAAGACCATATTCATGTTGGTGTGTAATCTGTAGGTTAAGGACTATTGAGTACGGTCAAGAAAGCATGATTTGATTGGACCATTTTTTGAGAGTGAGGAAATCCTTTGTGTTATATGGTATTTTAAGGTTGCAAGATATTTATAAGTCTTTAAAGTGATTGGTGAACATTTCAAATAAGGAAACTTAGAGAGATAAATTTATTATTACACCTATGTTCATAGTTTTGATCATACAAGGTATGAAAGCATCAATTATTCTAGTGAGGTAAGTATGATTGTAATGGAGATTAAATATGGTGATATTCAAAAGTGTGTATATGGTTGATACCAAGCATGTGTTGCTCAATTCCCTACTAGAAGGATCAAATTGTGTTACACAATCATCACCTTGTTCATAATAAAAGAAACTTTGAGCATATTATATGACCCTTGTTTAGAAGGGATTGAAAGGATAATTTGTTTGAAAGAGTGAAGAGAGGGTGATGTCAAAGAGTCTTTAATGTGTTGAGATAATGAGAAAGAGTTTATAAGAGTCCATGATAAGGAATTATTTGAAGATAAATAAGTGACAAGCATATACATTTGTATATGCCCTAGTTTTGGTTATATAGCCCAGCTTGGAAGTGTTTTAAGCATAAAGAGAGGTATGAATAAGTGTTTATGAGTTTTAATATTTTTGGGTAAAGATGAAAAATGAATGAGAGAAACCTTTAGAGACCTTAAAACACTTCTAAGTATGAACTGTCAATCGAAACCTACACATAGTCAAAGAAAACATGCACAATTAACTATAACTAGATTGTTGTAGTCATGAAATGGAAAGGAGTTGAAACCACACCCTAACATGGAACTTAAGATAATGAATTTTAAGACCTCTTGGGCCTATGCAGTGCATGAAAACCATAAGATTAGGGTTTATGGTTTAGAATGAGTTTTAACCATCCAAACTTGGTGAATTTTTTTAATAATTCTAGAATGAAGGTAATATAACTATTTAACCTGGTTTCAAACCTGAAAAATCTCCATAAGTATGAATTTTGAATACTATGTTATGTTGAGGGTTTATAAGACCTAGTGGAGTAAGGGTAGTAAAGGAAAAGTAGGTTTGTCTAAAGGAGTAGGGTAAGAAATGATTGATTAAGATGGGAGATTTAAAAGGGAATCCAAAATGTTAATCATTTTAATTGGTTATGTGTATATTTCCCAAACCTACGAGCTTTGTCAATTTGGAGGGCTAGTTGAGGGGTGCCTTAAAGAAGCAAGTGTATTATGTGTTGGGATTTGTGTCAAGAAAGACAAGTATAAGTTGTATGGACCAAAATGGTCCTTAAAAATGTCATTAGTTCTTGGATAAGGTTTGTCAGATACTCCCAACAAGGATAAATTTCCAAAAAAAGGCTACAAGCCTTGTGAAGACAAAGTAAGGATTGTGTGTGGAATACAAAGGTAAGGGGTGATCCAAGACTTGAAAGGTGTATATATAGGTATATTATGATCCTTAAAGACCATCCATGATTTGAGAATGTTTATTTGGAACCTAAGTCTAATTTTGGTCCTTGAGACCTAACAATGTTGCTTAAGAAGGAACTAGTGTGTGAGTTATAACCAACGAAAGTTGAAGAAGGACTTAAAATGATCTAAAATAGTTTTTGTGAACTCGTATGGAAGGCTATTCCAATATAAGGAAAGTTTTATAATCTAAAATAAATAATATATGAAATGGTATTGATTCCAATAGATAGATGGGACTTTATATGGCAAACTAAACATGGAATGTGAAATTATGAAAAGCGAATGAAATGTTTCTAAGATTAAAAAAAACATTGTAAGTGAGTCAGGAAAGGAAAATTACCCTCTACCCTCATTGGAACTCAGCAATATGATTTAAATATATCCTTTAAAGGAGTAAATTTCAAAGTGAAAGGTTGTTTCTCACATAGTGGTGTATGGTTTAGATGAAAGGTATGATGCATAGACTATGAGTGGTCATTAAAGGAGTAAATTATATATTGTTTTTATATAAGGTAATAGCAAAGTGATAATATATATCCATCTTGAACAAACTAACCACGTCTACACATACTAGCACACTGTTGCTTGTTTCAAGACAAAATGAATACATGAGTGTGAGAAGGGATAATGACATTTAATTATTTGTGTCTTATCAACATTTAGAAGAGATTAAGATCTTGAGAGTAAATTTGGGAAAGTGCTCATAACCTCATGGATGCATATTGGATTCTTGGAAACATTTGACATAGTCATACCCAACCTTACTTTGTTTACATAGTCTACCTTTAATGGAATATTTTTGTATGACTGTTAACCCCATAAAAGAAAATAAGTTTTTAGTGGTGATGTTCCTTATTCAAGACAAATGGATTGTTCTTTATATAGATGTATATTTTTAGTGAGCCTTCAAGGGAATATATGTGTTCTTGGATTATGTGTACATTCTTAGGTTTGGTAGGATTATGATTATAGTCAGTAAATCAAGCTTTGGACAAACTGCTTTAGGTGAAATAAACAAGATTCATTGTGAAGATCATTTAGATCCCTAACTAATTGAGAAAGATGATTCCAAATGCAATAAACATGTGAGAAAGTAAACTTAGGTGAAAAGGTTTTTATTTTGATGAAAATATACTTGGGTGAATGGAACACCTACTAAAATGGTGGAATGCCAAACTATATAGGTTAGTAAAATACATATCCTATTTACAATCAAAGGACTTTGAGCATAGTCCTAGATAAGGGAGAAACATTTCAACCTGGAGAATAAAATTAGAGGAAAGAAAAAACACCATCATAATGAATATTTTTTTTATGTAATACAAAGGAATGTATCATAAATACTTTAAAAAATATAGGATATGATTTGAAGACAATTAGGTTGCAACACATATAATAGGGTGTACTCTGTCTTGAGGACACAATATCGTTATGAGGAAGATAAAGCCTCAATTATTATCTTGTCCAGGCTAACATTTAATGAATGGTTTTAGGAGATTATTTAAATAAAAAAATATATTATTAACCCATTTGATGCATTATAAGAGGTTTAAAAAGAAGTAAATGATCTATGTGGTAGTTACAAACTTGTAGGTCATAATGTTATAAATAGTCAATAGAGAAAACAAGGTGTAAGGGAATATTAGAGGTGAATGGGTCATATGCAGGATGATGTACATGATATATAAAGGTGTTTTAACCTTGTGGTATAACCCAAGTAGTGTTTATAATACATTTGAATGATTTTTGAATGTGGAAACCCTCTCATAATAATGTGTACCCCATTTTACATAGATAGTCACCTAAGTTTCTATAGTTTCATGCAAGAAATGGATTGAACAAAGAATATAGCCTATTGGGAAAGGTGAAGGGGATGTAAATAGACCAAGGAAGTGTATTTTATCCTTTTAAGTTTTGTATAACTTAATATATTTATTTTTGTATAGCCTTAGCCTATATAGTGAGCTTGAAAACCCCAGATCAAATTTTAGCCATTTAGAGACTTTCAACCATTGGGAAAAGTTAAAAATTTGTAGTTTGGATTTGTCAAAAATTATTAAGATTATTAAAGTATTTTTGAGCTGAAATCGTTATGGATTGTATGGATTCTAGCACTGAATCAAGGAAAAAGGGCTAATTAGGGCTTAAAAGGTATTTTCTAAAGGAAGTACTAGCTAGAGAAGGAATTAGGTCATGAAACCTTATACACACATTAAAATTGAATCATGAAACCTATAAGAGTGATTAAATTTTTTAAAAATTGATTATATATGATGATTTAATTAGAAACCTTAGGAAAAGGGCTAAAAGACTTTTAAGGCCACATGGATCTTGGATAGTGAGAAAGGGTAAAGAAGTGTGTTGAATTATTTCAAGGAGGTATGGATAGGTATGTGTGGATCATTTAAAACCATTCAAGTTTTGATATTGAACTCCTAAAACATAAAAAAGGATTTAGTACTTGGATTTTAAAGGGTAGTGCATCATAACAAGCTAGTGTAAGCATAAGGAGGTTCTTAGAGAAATGATTTGTAAAGATAGAGAATGAGTTATAAACCACCATAAAGAGGTTAATGCTATCAAGAAATGATTTTAGGATAACAAGACATATGTAAATATGAAAATAGACTATTTATACCTCAATAAAAAGAGAAAGATTTGAAATAGATATAGAATCATGAAGATCAAATCATCAAGTACATTATGACCAGTTGGGTTTGAAATCAGACAATGATGTTATTGGAGACTTATCCCCATTCCTTTGAATTAGATAGCATATGAATTTAGTTTTCCAAAGTGAGATATGGAGTGTCCTAAGCAAGGAGGTTTATGCAAAAAAGGCTACAAGCCTTGTGTAATCTTTATGAACTTGGGGTATAAAATGGAATGTTGAGTTAGGATGGAACACCTGAAAGGATCCAAGATAGGTTAAATATGGTAATATGAGATCGTTAATGACAACATGACACATTTCAAAGAGTCACCTCAAAGATTTATTTTTGAAACCTATGAGATATGCATAACAGAGAGCTAGCAGAGAGAATTAAATGGTAAGGAGAGAGCAGTGTTAAGAAGTGAGTGAGGAGTGGATGTTAGTGACATGATAAATTCCTACTAAGTTGAAGAAGTGTATATAAAATGTATAAGGGAAATGTATATCAAGGGATAGTATCCCACGAATCAAGGAAATATTATGAGAATATGGAACCTTGAAATACAAACATATCATTGAATGAGTTATCAAACAAGAGCAAAGCCAATTAAGGGAATATTTTATGATTTCTCTACTTTACATCTGCATCACTAGTGGGAACATGATTGGTCAGTTCCATGTCAAGGTAACTCATGGCATAATTGGTTAAATTAAAATTTAGTTGACTCATAAGAATATGATTGATTTGATCTTGGTGAAGGTACATCATGGGAGAAATGATTCATTATATCTCATTATAGGTAACTCGATGGAAAATGTATAGATTACAAACTTTTTATGGAACAATGTGTGATATGGCTTAGATGTATGTTATATTGATCAAGCTATACTCAAATTCCTAGTTCTTTACAACACTAAATTTACATATCTTGGTGTAAGTCTTCCTTTTCCCTATACTTATTGGGTTTCAATTACCATGTTGTGTGAATTACGTGAGATTACAAGTGAGTAGAATTTTTTTTTCTTCTATTTTTTTGTCCTGAGTAGCTATCCTAGTGGAACAATCCATAATAAAAGATAATTTTCAAAGTGAAGGATTAGCTTTAGAAACCTTCCAAATCCATTCAAAATAACCAACATAATGCCAAAAGTCTATCAAAAAAAGTTTTAAATGAAGATTAGTGTGTGTTAAGAGAAAAGGTGATTCACCTATTCATAATAAATTAGTGGTTTATTCCCTTTTTTATATATATTTTTCACGTTTTTCCTAAATGTTTGTAGGATACAATTCAAATTTTTTAATATCCATATCCAATAAATTTTCATACCTTACCTAGGCCATATCCAAATTTTACTACATATCTAAGGTGCATTTAGGCTATATCCAACATGGTAAAATGTGATGAAGAGAGAAGAGAGTATCTATTAACATAGTTTACATGCTTTATAGGACTTTTGTTAACTTAATCATCAACTCTCCTATATGGGAATGAAGTTAAATTGGTGATTCTAAAATATATTTTTGTTTGATTATTTTAGGTTATTTGTGATTTTCAGATACTAGTATGAGACATCTTTTGTTCCACTTGTATGGACACTCTCATAATGGTAACAATTATGTTACCACAAGAGTGGTTGGTGATGATGTACATTATATTACTATTTTTGGGCATTACTTAAATTCTTTCGTGATATTCCAATAGGTAATATTTCATTGCATTTAATCACCTTAGTTCATCCTAGTCTCTTAAGGGGTACTCTTTTTGCATTTACATGGTGAGACAAGGGAATCACAAGAGTTTGGGTAAAAATAATATTCCAATTAATAGATAAAGGATGACCACCATCATAAAAGTAATATAATTGAAGATGACCACCATAGAAAAAGTAGTTGTTAGAAGGTAGTTGATGTAAAAAGTAGTTGTAAAATGAGGACTAAAGAGACTCTTCTAAGCATGAACAAGGTACTAAAGCTACTAACCAATTAAATGAACCTTAAAACTATTACATTTTTTGTTTATATAATTTTAGTAATATTATTTATTTGTATAATATTTATATATTTGATTGATGTTTAAAATAATGGCTATCTTTACCGCATTCCTCAGGGTAGGGTTAAAATATCATTTAGAAAATCCTTTAAAAGATAGTACATTTATGAAATATGTTACAACATGTGGGTTGTCTAAGAGAAATATTCACCTTAAAAAAGGGATTTATTTTTTGTTACATGCATTTATTATTGTTGTGTTATCACTAAAACCTATAAAGGGATGCAATCAGGATGTATTATCTCTATTATGTCTACCCTTATCTCAACTTGCTACCCTATTAAGATTGTCATCCCAGACTTGTCATTTAGGATTGTTATGAGGTGGGTTGGAAAAAGTGTGGTCCCCTATGACATACTCTAATATCTACATCTATTCATATTTTTTATGAAGTCTCTCTATCTATAGGTGGAAGTTCCATACCCATCCTACACCTTTTGTAATGGATGAGGCATTGGGTGTTGTGCATTCGATATCACCCTGATCTACACCTTGTTGTAAACCTGTGCCATATCATTTTTGAAAAATGCCATAGTTTTTATGCTTTTATCCACTGCACAACATCTATCAAATATTTCTCATGCTCTACATATCAAGACCTCAACATAATTAACTCTAGAAGTATATGGGATCTATTCATAAAGTGAAAAGCATCTAATTAAAAATGTTAAAAAACATGATAAACATATGACTGCAACTAGTTACTAGACTTACAATATCAACCCCCCTTAGTTGGTCTTCAGTGTCATCCACTAGATTTATTGAAACACCTTATAGTTCATGCCCTAATCCTTACATATCCATATCTGATACACCATGCATTTTGATGTGCAAATATTTGAAATCCACACCTTCTCCCTCATTTTCAATTTGAACTCCATTGTCATTGACCTAGGAAATGAAAATGTATTACACAAACTAAAATCACCTTGAATTTATCAATGTATACAGTGTATGAGGGAAAAAAAACTTACATGGTACTCAACATCGATGTTGTTGATGCTCTCTTTAACACCATGCATTATGGATGAATCCTTTAAAACTACCTGAGTTGTCATATTTCTCATCAGGGCCACCTTGAGCACATGCTTGTAATTATAACCTTAGATTGAAAATGAGCAATTATACATTGACATAGAAGGCATTACATTGAAGATGCGATAATGTAACATATCATCTTTCATACTTTTCACCCATGTCATATGAGGGGGTCTATTACTGAAGGTAACATGAGAATCTAGGATGTTCAAAGCCCATACCCATGAAATAATTTCATATCTATCTATATTAATGTTAATGTGGAAGTCAATGTCCTTACATAGTTGTAGGCACCAATAATATATGTAAACCGATGTTGTTAGTTAGTGAAGCAACCGATCCACCTTGTGATATGCAAAAGTCTTTACTGTGCTTAGGAAATGACATTTCAAATGGCAATGGTAAGATTATATAGATGCATTGGTGTATTTCCTAACATGCATAAGTATTCAACAACATCATGACCACATTCCAACCCTATATGCCTAGTGTTATTCCTAATATTTGAAAAAGGTAGGTTGAGAGGAGTGATATATTTATACAAACTTTCTAGACTCCCTTCTAACCATACCTTCATCAACACAACTATGCATGATGAACCCTAAGTCTTGAAACATCACACATCTGACATCATCATCTTTTAGCTTTGCTATCAAATTATTCAACCACATGTGAGAAACATGATAAATGTATAAGTATACCTCAAAGTTTAATGTCTCCCTGAATAACACAATAGTTTTGCATAAGTAAATGGAATAAGGTGGGGATGGTGTCTATGAACATACAAGTATGAAGTCCATGATGCATGTAGAAATAATGATGATGCCCCTAATAAATTTTATCTTTGCACTAGCATTGTCAACCATGAAGGCACTAATTTTCCATTCAATGCCTTTCAAATACACTCTTTGAAGAATAATTTGCATCCATTGTCTTATGTCGATAGTACACGACCAAGACATAATGACCCATGCAACAATCATACATTTATATTTAGAATAAAATGCCAACAATGTATATAATTAGAACTGTACAAGAAAATAATAAAAAACATTAGAACAACTACTATTATTATAAACATAAAAACAACTAATATTATCAAATACTCTTACAAATATTGGTACAATACCTTTATTACACTCATCCCAAACATTGCATTCATTACCAATAAGCTATACTTCCCAAATATCAATAACCATTCTAGCTATTGTGGGAGTTAGATTCTGAAGATGAAAGGGATTCCCCATCCTCATCAAGATCTCCCTCATTATATACCTGATATAAAAAACACTTATCAAGATTCATCAGTGCTCACTCCTAAACACTTATTGCATTGTCAACATTATACACGCATTTTGCCTCCTTGATCAATTGATCTCTATTGTATATGTTTTCCTCGCTCAAAAAATCATCCCACTCTATTTCACCACTAAACAATACACATTTTTCATGTACCATCTCTTGGTGTTTAAGTTGGATAACATTAATAGACATTCCCAATAATAGTAGCATATGGAACCATTCATTAAGTTGGGAGCTAATGTGAGGAGCAAAAAAACATTTCTTATGATTGAACTATTCATATTATTGTCTGTGGTAATAGTTGTACTCATTGTCCATGTGTTCTACTTGATTTTATGTGATAAACACATTATTAGGTGTATAGACCATGCATTATGTGTTGAAATGATAATGACAACCACACCTTATATACATTTGACCCAACCAACTACCCTTCCTAGACTTAGACATTAAACAATTGTCTTTAGGCATGGCATTAATTTCTTGAAAGTCATCAAGGCCATATGAATACCAACACTTGCATGATTGTGGTGAATAAATAAAAGTCATGCAATATGAAAAAAATGTAAATGATCATAACATAATATTATTTGAAGAGACACCAATTTGAAATATTTAGTGTGAGGTGACTCACATGACATATTTAGAGGTTATGGTGATCTTGATATCCTTTCCAACAAAATCTAAATTTCTCTTGTGATATGAAAGATGAAAATTTGTGGGGAACAGTGCCCTTGTTGATTCTTCTTTAATGAAGTCATTATCCCTATCCTACTCAACCCAGGTAACCCATAAGTCTTCATCATTGACATCAGAAAAATTATCCCACTTGATACAACTATAATCAAATAGACCCTCACCTAGCTGCTGAAGGTCAAAGTGCATTATTTCTTCCCACCTCTCCATCTATTGTAGCTTATAAGGAGAACATTTCATTGAATGAATTAGAAATGGACTTTTCATATTGAGTGAACACAAGTTTCCATGTATGATAGAAGATTTTTTTTTTTATTGAATTATGTACCAAATATAAAAGCCATGAACTACACATAAAAATTAAAATATGAGATTTCAAACCACTTAAGAAAAATATGACTTAAAATATGAACAAAAAGGTTATAAGAATGTACAAAACCTCATTGAAACCAATGTAAAACCCTCCATAAAATATATCAAAATCAATGCATCAAAACATAAAAATGGATAAAATAGTGCATGCACGAGGTAGATGCATTTATATATGATCTTAAGTGGCATGAAATAATTGCATACATGTGGGTTGGGTGCTAAAATGTGATTTTGATATAAATCCCATAGCTTCAGGGAAGGGTTAAAAAAAGAGAAATTTATAGGAAGCCCATAAAATGAAGACGGTTTTAAAAATATGGAATTTACTATGAAGTCTATAGAATTAGGAGAGGGTTAAAAATAGTGAAATTGCTAAGAAGCCCACATGATATTTGTATTGTCTGTCAACTAATAATTTGATGTATTGAATTAGAGGCATGGACATACTGATATTTATGGACATCGCATGAAAGGAAATGCTAGTATGTGACACAAGAAAAATTTGTAAGACATGTGTGCATAAAAAATTATATGATCCCATATGGGATGAGATTTATCCTATTCAATTGTAATGGTAGGTTGCCTTATCACCCATAGCAAGGTCAGGGCATAAACTATTTTGAGTTATTAGAGCTTTAGTGTAGCAAAATAGACTACCAATTTTATTTAAATGATTTCCTCATAGACCACCACTACCATAATTCCCACATATAGTACCATAATTTTTGGGCCCTAAATTTAGGGAGGCCCATGTGATAATAAAACATAATTATGGAATTAAATGAAAGCTTCTTCTTCATTACATGTATAAAATTATACAAAAACTATCATGATAAAAAACCTTCTTCTTCATTACATGTACCAAATTATACCACTGTCTAATGTTAGTTATTTACAACTAATTTGACTAGTGCCCATTATGATCACATGCATTTCTACCATCCTCAGATTCTTTTGATGACATTAGAAAATAACTTCTTCACCACATTAGTTATTGGTATGTAAGGTCATCCAACACATGTTCAAGATCTAATTTAGGATTTGAATCTACAAAATTCCATAACTGTACACAATTATCATGAAGACCATCCCATGTTGAAATTTGAAATCTAATCACATGGTGATATGTATGAAAGAATCTCTCTAGAAAGAATGTTGCATAACTAATTATACCAAAGCACATGTTAAACCAACTTTTCATCATGGGATTTAAAGATACTCCATGCTACAAAATAATTAATTTTGATAAGAGATTAAACTTAAAAATTATATCTAGCTCATTATTTGTCAACATGAGCAATTTAATTTTAATAGTTCCAAAGTAAAAGCATTATTATTATTCCACCAAATCTTGGCAGCATGATTTGTATGAGTAGCCCAAGAAGGTGGTGGATGACTGAAATTTTCATTCAATTTGATTACAAATTGATCTAAGTCTTTTTTTATTACATATTTGAGTTGGATTAGGGAATTCCATAAGTGATTGAAATACCAACTAGAGAGGGGTTTCAAAAATAGTGACATACTATAAACAAACACATAAACTACATTAGATGATAATATAAATGATGAAATGACCAAACATTTTGTGTGTGTGTGTGTGTGTGTGTGTGTGTGTGTGTGTGTGTGTGTGTGTGTGTGTGTGTGTGTGTGTGTGTGTGTGTGTGTGTGTGTGTGTGTGTCCACTCCTCAAGGGCATTAGTAAAAGGTGAAAATGAAGGCATAAAAGACCCATAAATTAAGGGGATAGTCATATGGGCTAACCAAGGAAAATACAAAAAATATTTTGGACATTTTGAGAGCATTCAGATTTTTACAAAGGAAAATGAAAAGTTGATATTTAGGATTTCATATAATTTTCATCTAATGGATATATATTATATGAAAATAGTGTTCAAAAAAATTCAAGTTATGAGGAATACCTAAGTTATTGGATGATGACATAAGGCCCCAAAAAAGGAAAGTCTACTAAAAATATCTAAATGTATGGACATAGACCATATGTGATCAAACATGAAACATACCCAATGTAAAAGGGTCTTGCATTAGAATTAGGTGTCTACAATAACATACAAATATAAAAGGAGATATGGGTCATCAATTCTAAATCATATCATTTATAAATTATATAAACTAAGCAATAGAATTCATATGAACATAATGTTGATTTTGTTTTATCGTTGCCATATCATTGTTGTTGCTTGTTAAAAATATGAATATATAATATTGTATATTAGAAACCATAATGTAGGTTCAAATGAATTCATTCAAAATTACATTTAAAATAAGACATTGCAATATAAAAAGGGGATATTTAACATAAAACACAAGAGTTAAGTTTTTAAGATCTTTCTCCTAACAACTTATGATTGTTAAGTACAATAATGGGTATGTTTGTGCATATAAAATTGAGATTGGAGAAAAGAGTATAAAGTTGAACAATGAAATAAAGAGTTGTGTTGATGAATCTTAAGGAAGCCAACTCTATGTTGGGTTATATCTCTAATGAATATATCTCCACATATTTAACCTTCATAATTAATAAGATCTCATATAGAGCAATGATTTCATCTAAAGAGGCAGTATACCCTTCCATGAATGTCATAATAAATTAAAAACATATATACATAATGTTCCTTTGACTTTGGTTATTTATTACAAATTTTACAAATACATTGATGTGTGGAATAAAGTGGTTTGACTTCGTGAAATGCGAATGACAAAATACGAGTGATTTCCCCAAAACAAATCTCAATCCAAGAGGAAGAATGGTGTATTTGGGATTTTTAATAAGTCCATCTTATATTTGAAGATGATGAAGAAAGTAGTGATGCATTTTTTTATAATAATTTTAATGGTTTTGTCAAAGTTTATAGGAGAGTTATAATTTCAATCTTGATGTAGAATGAATTGAGAATGAATATTGCATTAACATAAACATATATTAAATCAAATCCTTGACTCAATAATTAGTGTAATTTTTAGGATTTATAAAAATGAGCATAGTACATCTTTGTCACATCTAAATTTAATGTCCATTAATTTTATCACTTGAACTATTCTAATCTATACAATTATGATGAAATTATATATATGACATTAGAATAACCTTACTCATTTATATATTACAAATATAATTAATATTGGTGACAAAACAAATCAAGAACAATTTTTTGATTGTGTGATAAAAATTTGCAGAGAAAAAGGTAATGGATGGTGGCTAGTAAAAATAAGAGAAAATAAATGAAATCTAACTCATTTACATCTTATTATTTAGGTAGGCGATTTGGTTGAGAGAGAGAGAGAGAGAGACATACAAAGAGCTTGTTGTCATTGATTTAGATGATGTGATATTAAATCAGGACAAAGCCTCATGGGTATTCATGTTATAAATCTATCCCTATTATATATTTGGTATAAAATAAAATATCAAAATTTACCTCATCCAATTTAATTTAAATCTCTCATAAAATTTGTATAACAATTGTAATATACGGTTATCATCAATAATTACAATATAACCCTTAATCCAAAAATTTGATAGGGTATTGCCCTGATTTTAATGTTTTAATTATTTTATTTAATAACTTAGTTAAAATACTTGGAATAGGATTATGTTATGTTTTATCATTAACATCATCCATAATAAAAGATAAGATTAACAAAAATTTCATAGTTTTTATCATGTTTGTAGAAACCATACATTCAACAAGAGATTTAAGAAATTTGCCTAGATTTACAATAACAATATATTTAAAAAAAATCATAGTTATCGCCATGTATTTATAGAGATGGCACATATTTAACATAACTTTTTGAATTTTGCTACCCTGTATGCATAGAAATGAAGCATTTGACTAAATCTTTTGAATTGGTTTACCTTGTATTTATAGAGACTATATATTAGATAACATCTTTATAAATTTAACCCAATATGGTCCATGTTTTAGAAGTTTTGACACTTATTTATTGTAGAGTGGGAGATTAACCAACACATTTGAGAAATTAAAGAGTAAGAGGATAAACTTAAGGCAAAAGTGTGAAATTACCAAACATTAGAAACAATAGTGTCTTAGTGGTAGGAGGGAAACAACATAAGATAGGTTCTAAGCTCCATCAGAAGCTCTAGAAACAACAATGCAGTTTATTTATAGTCAAAAAATGGTAGTTTGAGGACTTTTTGAAAAATATCACACGAAAGACCACAAAAAACCAATCATAAAAGAGACATGGAAACATTATGCAAGCTTAGAGATACATGCATTTAAGTATTATTATAATTTTATAGTAGTCATAGATTGAGAGGGAACTTTTGACATTGTAGTTTTTAGAAGAATAGAAGAAAATTGATGTAGTAGAGGAATAAAAAGAATAGAAAATTTAATAGCCTCCTTCATAAACAAAAACATGCATAACCTTCCTGAACAAAAACATGCACAATATTTTATAGATTTTAAGATAAGAAGTCTAAACGAATGTGAGAAGAAAAACATAATTTAGGCTAGGTAGTAATGAACTCAATATCGGTATAATTTTCAATGGATTTATACAATTTATCATTATATATGGGACTAGCTCATTTATTTTAATAAAATTTGCTTGCAAGTTTCATTGGGTTTCTATGATCAATTTTTTATTTTTTATTTGTGCCTTTCCTTTTAGTATCAATTTGATATTTGTAGGTCATGGGCCATGGCCGTTTCAATTTTCATGTGAGGGTAGTATTATCTGGCACCCTATCCATAGTGTCCTAGTTGGTTGTAGCATTGTGGTTCTTTTAGGGTCATATATCCCTTGGGCACCTACAATAGGGTGAATTCATTTATCTACCAATGAATTTTATACATATTATTGATTAACTAAAATGATTTTTATTTTAAGTCCCATTTCTTACTTTTGGTACATGGTTATAAAATAACTCAATTGATTTATGTGACAAGTCCTAGTTTTTGCTTCTAGTATATGGTTACATAGCTCATAAAATCATTGGACTGAAATAGTTGTTTTCCTCATAAAAGCACATACCCACTCCTTATTTTCATAGGAAATAGAATTGTATTGTCTAAACACAAAATATCCTTTAACAAATAGTCATTTTAAAAGATAAAAGAAAGTAAATCTCAATGTTAACTTATTAAAATGGTAGTGCACATGACCATGCATAAAACTAAACTCCTGACTTATTTAGGACAAATTCATTCATATTTGTGATTATAGAAGGCCAAATATGAGGCTTGCTTTGAAGAATAACACATTATTTTTTGTTTTCATATTACACAATTATGTTAGAGTAAGGAATATTTTTCTTACATCCCAACCTCCCATGATTGATGATTATATTCATGAGGAAATGCTTATATGACTTTGTAACTAGCAAAGTTCTCATCAAATTCCATGCATTTGGCAAAAATTTCCAAATAACTACTATCCCTTTCTAAGATTATGAATGATGGAAATCTAATATAAATCCTTATATTTTTATAAAGCTATCTAGTCCCTAAAAATCAATTATAGTATGATTGACAGTATGATTACATAGTTAAGGTTTTAAACTAACTGAATCTATGACAAGAAATCTTAGTAGTCATTTTTTTTTTTTTAAGGTTTTATGTTTGAGAAATCTGCATTAATTCTATCCATGTTGAGGGTTATAGATGGAGTTGGTCTTGATGTTAACCAAGAAGTTATAAACTACTTCAATGGGTTCAAACTCAATACTTTTCAAGAAGAGGTATTAAAATTTTACTCCATTGAGCTTTGTCCATATAATCAAGCCCTCGTAAGCATGGCTGAAGAGAGACGAGATATTGGGCCAGATAATGGTGCATATGACCCTACATAAAACTAAATCCCTAACTTATTTATGATAAATTCATTCATATTTGTGATTGCAGAAGAGCAAGTGGACATTGAATAAGTTGAACAAGGAATGAAATCCTAGAGTTTTTTTTATAAATGTGAAAAAATTGAATCCATAAATTATTAACACAGAGAAAATCCCCAATTTATGAAGCAAGAATAGGTATGCGTAAAAAAGGAAAATGCTTTCAATCTCCATATTCTAGTGAAAAATAAATTAGTAGAAATGTAATGGTGTTATCAAGGATGAAGAGAGACCTGATATGCTTGTTAGCAAGGATGAATGATCATTGAAAAATCATTGGGCAGAAACATCCTTGAGAAATCTTATTGCTTGTTGTCTGTCAAAGACACCAGATATGCTAGCTAAGCACTAGTAGCATTTTATGTTTTTTTAATATATAGTTTGTGTGAAATGGAGAAATACAATTGTTTACAAGGAGTTAGAAAAAGAAAGAAAAAATATAACTAATTTTTTCTCATTTTGATGTGGTGATTATAATTATAGGTTATGTGTTATTTGATGTAGTATCCATAGTTGTAATTACTTAATATATGTAATTTATTATTGATATTTCTTGACTCAATTTAATTCAATGAATGGGTGCCTCTGCTCTCAATTTTGAATTTGATTCTTCAGTTATTTGTCCTCTATGTTATGTAGAATAGATTTTGTAGACTATTTATAGGTAGGTTCTAGAATTTCAAAGAAGGTTATCAAAGTCTAGCTTCTAATTATTATGCTCCAAAATTGGTATTCATAGGTTTGGTCATTGATTTTTTCTCATGGTGAGTGCAATTATTTATATTTTTTTGTTATAACTAATGGTAGTTTGGAAGGAAAATATCTAAATTTGATCTTGAGATAATATCCTAACAGTTTTCTAGGAGAGAGTTTTTATAAGTGGTTGCATCAAATTTTATAATCTTTCCTTCTATAATTTGTTCAATAGTGATTATTTATAAGGTGATGGGGCCACACTAATTAACATCTATGAATAAATGTGAATGGATATAGATATTCATATGTTGATTATAAGTGTGAACAATCAAATGGAGATATAGATGAGCTTTCTCATTGAAAAAGATAATTTTTCTAAAATAAATTTGGGCTTGATATGCTCTAATTTCGTGTCTCAAAAGAAACAATTGTGAGTGATTTGGTGTAAGAGATGTTCAATGAGGACATACTAAGTCACACATTACAATAATTTGTTACTATTATTTTTATAGAGGACTCAATATGATCTAAATATATTTAGGTCTATAGCATTTGTATTTGATTTTTTATACTTTTTCTAGAACTAAATTTGGGCTTGATATGCTTTAATTTTGTGTCTCACATAACCAATTATGAGTGATTTGGTTCAAGAGATGTTCAATAAAGACATACTAAGTCAAACACTACAATAATTTGTTGCTATTATTTTTATAAGAGGCTCAATATAATTTAATTATATTTAATTCTATAGCATTTGTATTTGATTTTTTTAATTATAATTATTAAAATATAAATATGTTAAATCCTTGTTCCTTAGATTTTAGTTTATGAAAAGCTATGTGATCCATATGTGATCCATTTAATGGATATATCTAAAAATGAATAAATTAGACTAGACGATACAAGGTTAGGGAATAAGAGGCTATGAAAATGAAGTCCTCGTAAAAAGGTACAAATTTCAATTTGCAAGGAAAAAAGAACAATGACTAAAGCATTTGGTGGACGAGCTTTGCAAACATGACCAATGTCTATATGGTGGACGAGCTTTGCTGAGATTGTATATATTGAGTGGACAAGCTTGGGTGAGATTGCATATATTTAGTGGATTTGGTAGGTAAGTAATATTAAGATAAAATCATAACAATTGTTTGGCAGTGAGAACTTAAACTATAAGGAAAAAATCAACAAATCTTGCATATAAATAAAGTAAATGTCAGCATCAAAGGGAAGAGAGAATATTTAATTTTTATTATATTAAAAGTAGCGTATTGAATGAATCAACGAGTACGTATCATATTTTGTAGCAGAGCTGTTCAAATTTGAGCATGTGAGAGTGGAAAAAATTTAGGACAACATCTATGCTACCATCTTTGGTATAGGAAGGAATCAAGAAAACCATCCCATCTACTGGATTGAGTAAAGGGCTAATGAAAAGTGGTTTCCCCAGCCAAAATCTAATTCATAGAGAGGGAAACTCACCCAGCTGGACACCAGCAAGTTAGAGCCGCAGGTAAACGAAGTTGTGCTGAGGAGTTCTTTTTTACAGAACTTTGATAGATTCAACTCTATAAAATCTATGGAGGAACGTAAGTAGTCGTCATCCATATTTGCTATGGTCTTGTGGAACAAACCCGCCAATGTCATGTCCCCTTTTTCGTGGACATTGACAGGCTTGATGATTAGCTTATTATGCGACCTTCGTAGGCTAATATGATGGATCGAGGGTCATAATGGAGCTTGGCTTGACTTTGATTCGCAGAATTTCTACATTTGGTTTTCATTCAGGGTCTTTCAGACATGTTTGATTGATGCTCCTATTATTTAGGGATATTTGACATGCAGCGGAGCACCTTTATTTTGGTATAGTCATATGCGGAATCACTCCCTGATTCACCTGCTTCGATCGGTTTGAGGATCCGACGTATATTGAGGGAGATATTAATATTTGATTGATTTAATCAAATATTAATTATTTGATCTCATTAATAATTAATTATTAATTATTAATTATTTGCTCTAATTTTAAATTAAAAACCCTAATGCTAATTTAAGAAAACCCTAATTAGGGCAAGCATATCTTTTGAGGGTATAAGGGTTTCACATGGAGGCCATTATTGATTATGCATAGATTATTGATTATTGATTTGAAGAAATTCTTCTGTGAAGACTGAGCCAAGGGTTCCAGGATTCCATTGCAGTGGAGAACGTTCCCTCTTCATTGTGTGTGATTTAGAGGCTGTGAGATATCAGCTGATTTATTGCCAAATTGAGAGATAGCTTCATCCAGAAGTTATCACAGAGATACAGATCTGAGAGATAGCTTCATCCAGAAGTTATCACAGAATTCCAGGGTTGAGAGATAACTTCACACAGAAGTTTATCACAGAGCTTTCCAGGTATTTTCTTTATTTAGTTTTGATCTAATAAGTTATACAGAGATAGATCTTGTGTTAGAATCTATATTCATGAGATCAGGCTGTTCAGCTATCAGGGGTTAAGAAGAGACAGGTTAGCGGCCGTACCAAGTCCGTACAGGTCCGTACAGAGCGCATCAGGCACCGACCTCGACAGAGAAAGGGCTACAGTGACCGACATCGGTCGACTGAAGACCGACGTCGGCAGAAAGCCGACCGACAGTGACCGACGTCGGCGATATATCGACCGATGACGGCGCCTGTGTGTCGACACAGAAAGGCTGAGACTTCCAGAATTGCAAGTTATTTCCCAGTTTGCATGAATTCAGGGTTTTAAGACCAGATCTATAATATTCTTTGATTTTGCACAAGAGAGGACTGCAATTGTAATAGTTTAAAAGGACAAGTGAAAAGATTTGTAATTTGCTATTCAGAGACTATATTATTGTGATTATTCTGAATTTATTCAACTGAAGTTATATCTTGTTCAAAGTTTTTGGTGTTGCTATATTTCCTGTTTGAAGGGGATATTACAGTGGTATCAGAGCTAAATTCCTGCCATCCTTTTGGGCACATCAGAACTAATGTCTTGCCATCCTGTTGGGTAGTTCCAGGTTCAATTCGATTATCAGTATGGCTCTAAGAGGAGTCAAAGATTTAGAAGAACGCATGCACAATGCAAAGAAGAAATTAGATCATCCATTTCAGCAAGCAGATGACACTCTAAAAATTTTGGAGGAGTTGGACACTTATTTAGGCAAGGTTGAGCATTCAAATACTTATTAGATGCAAACAAAGTTATTTCTAGCGTTTGATTCGTTGGTGAAGCCCCGATTATTGAGACATCATGATGAGGTGGTAAGACTTGCAACTCTCTTTTGCATTAGTGAAATGATGAGGATCATAGCTGGCTTTGATTTTCATGATGATCAGATTATGAGAGAGGTACTTTATGCCATGGTAAAAAGCTTCGAAAAGTTGGATAACATGAGAGACCCTCATTTCTCAAGGAGGGCAAGATTACTTGAAACATTTGCAAGGTATAGATTTGAAAACGTTATGATGTTAGTAGGTTGTATTGGTGAAATTCGCATGATGTTTAAAATATTTTGGAATATTTCAGATGAGTTTCATTCTAGCAATATATTAGCATCAATGCACTCTATTATGTTCACAATCTTGTTTGAGGAGGATAAAATTTCCAAACTCTTGGCAGAAGATTTATGGTATGTCTGGACAGAAGGGAGAAATGTCTCACCTAGAGCTTGCATGTGGTTAAAGAATTTAATTAATAGGCCCAAGGATCGTAGTGCTTTCCATATGACATGCAGCCACTTGCATGATGAGTCTGACAGTTATGCTGATCCAGTACAGGGTGATATTAACACATCTTCAGGTAATGATTTATCTGCATTATCTTCACCGGTAGTGGTAGTTGAGGATGTTGTGGATGAGTTTTGTCTTCAGGTGAGTTCAGCACAGGTGTTAGACAGTGAGGATGAGCCTGATGTTTGCATTCAGAGTGTGGAGGTATACTCAGAGGTTAGTACATTGAGTATTGCTGATGAGTATGTTTTTGTAGCTGATGATGAGGACCATGTGGTTGAGGCTCACACTCATATTCAGGATTTAGGAGTCCCTGATTCTGAGGAGTTTCAAATACCAGTGGAGTTAAATCTCCATATTGATTATTCTCATACAGATGATAGTGTGGTACAGTTGGTTGTGCCGCCTTTACAGCGAGATCAGTTATGGGATGGATTGGCACCATCTTTTGTAGATGGAATTTGCAGTTGCCAAGTACACAGTCTACAGTATCGACACATCCAGGGCAGTTGTGATTTCAGAGATTGGTTGAGTTGTGTTCGCCAATTTGATTATGGGTTCCTCTTTGTTCTACTTCTATTGATGTTACAGGTACTTGCATTGATTCACAGCAGTGCAGAGCATAACTACATTTGGGATCCAGGTGGATCGAGTAGTTCATTGTTCTGAGATTGCTTGGGGACAAGCAATTTTCGGAGGGGCGGATTGTCATGTCCCCTTTTTCGTGGACATTGACAGGCTTGATGATTAGCTTATTATGCGACCTTCGTAGGCTAATATGATGGATTGAGGGTCATAATGGAGCTTGGCTTGACTTTGATTCGCAGAATTTCTTCATTTAGTTTTCATTCAGGGTCTTTCAGACATGTTTGATTGATGCTCCTATTATTTAGGGATATTTGACATGCAGCAGAGCACCTTTATTTTGGTATAGTCATATGCGGAATCACTCCCTGATTCACCTGCTTCGATCGGTTTGAGGATCCGACGTATATTGAGGGAGATATTAATATTTGATTGATTTAATCAAATATTAATTATTTGGTCTCATTAATAATTAATTATTAATTATTAATTATTTGCTCTAATTTTAAATTAGAAACCCTAATGCTAATTTAAGAAAACCCTAATTAGGGCAAGCATATCTTTTGAAGGTATAAGGGTTTCACATGGAGGCCATTATTGATTATGCATAGATTATTGATTATTGATTTGAAGAAATTCTTCTGTGAAGACTGAGCCAAGGGTTCCAGGATTCCATTGCAGTGGAGAACGTTCCCTCTTCATTGTGTGTGATTTAGAGGCTGTGAGATATCAGCTGATTTATTGCCAAATTGAGAGATAGCTTCATCCAGAAGTTATCACAGAGATACAGATCTGAGAGATAGCTTCATCCAGAAGTTATCACAAAATTCCAGGGTTGAGAGATAACTTCACACAGAAGTTTATCACAGAGCTTTCCAGGTATTTTCTTTATTTAGTTTTGATCTAATAAGTTATACAGAGATAGATCTTGTGTTAGAATCTATATTCGTGAGATCAGGCTGTTCAGCTATCAGGGGTTAAGAAGAGACAGGTTGGCGGCCGTACCAAGTCCGTACAGGTCCGTACAGAGCGCATCAGGCACCGACCTCGACAGAGAAAGGGCTACAGTGACCGACATCGGTCGACTGAAGACCGACGTCGGCAGAAAGCCGACCGACAGTGATCGATGTCGGCGATATATCGATCGATGACGGCGCCTGTGTGTCGACACAGAAAGGCCGAGACTTCCAGAATTGCAAGTTATTTCCCAGTTTGCATGAATTCAGGGTTTTAAGACCAGATCTGTAATATTCTTTGATTTTGCACAAGAGAGGACTGCAATTGTAATAGTTTAAAAGGACAAGTGAAAAGATTTGTAATTTGCTATTCAGAGACTATATTATTGTGATTATTCTGAATTTATTCAACTGAAGTTATATCTTGTTCAAAGTTTTTGGTGTTGCTATATTTCCTATTTGAAGGGGATATTACAGTGGTATCAGAGCTAAATTCCTGCCATCCTTTTGGGCACATCAGAACTAATGTCTTGCCATCCTGTTGGGTAGTTCCAGGTTCAATTCGATTATCAGTATGGCTCTAAGAGGAGTCAAAGATTTGGAAGAACGCATGCACAATGCAAAGAAGAAATTAGATCATCCATTTCAGCAAGCAGATGACACTCTAAAATTTTTGGAGGAGTTGGACACTTATTTAGGCAAGTTTGAGCATTCAAATACTTATGAGATGCAAACAAAGTTATTTCTAGCGTTTGATTCGTTGGTGAAGCCCCGATTATTGAGACATCATGATGAGGTGGTAAGACTTGCAACTCTCTCTTGCATTAGTGAAATGATGAGGATCATAGCTGGCTTTGATTTTCATGATGATCAAATTATGAGAGAGGTACTTTATGCCATGGTAAAAAGCTTCGAAAAGTTGGATAACATGAGAGACCCTCATTTCTCAAGGAGGGCAAGATTACTTGAAACATTTGCAAGGTATAGATTTGAAAACATTATGATGTTAGTAGGTTGTATTGGTGAAATTCGCATGATGTTTAAAATATTTTGGAATATTTCAGATGAGTTTCATTCTAGCAATATATTAGCATCAATGCACTCTATTATGTTCACAATCTTGTTTGAGGAGGATAAAATTTCCAAACTCTTGGCAGAAGATTTATGGTATGTCTGGACAGAAGGGAGAAATGTCTCACCTAGAGCTTGCATGTGGTTAAAGAATTTAATTAATAGGCCCAAGTATCGTAGTGCTTTCCCTATGACATGCAGCCACTTGCATGATGAGTCTGACAGTTATGCTGATCCAGTACAGGGTGATATTAACACATCTTCAGGTAATGATTTATCTGCATTATCTTCACCGATAGGGGTAGTTGAGGATGTTGTGGATGAGTTTTGTCTTCAGGGGAGTTCAGCACAGGTGTTAGACAGTGAGGATGAGCCTGATGTTTGCATTCAGAGTGTGGAGGTATACTCAGAGGTTAGTACATTGAGTATTGCTGATGAGTATGTTTTTGTAGCTGATGATGAGGACCATGTGGTTGAGGCTCACACTCATATTCAGGATTTGGGAGTCCCTGATTCTGAGGAGTTTCAAATACCAGTGGAGTTGAATCTCCATATTGATTATTCTCATACAGATGATAGTGTGGTACAGTTGGTTGTGCCGCCTTTACAGCGAGATCAGTTATGGGATGGATCGGCACCATCTTTTGTAGATGGAATTTGCAGTTGCCAAGTACACAGTCTACAGTATCGACACATCCAGGGCAGTTGTGATTTCAGAGATTGGTTGAGTTGTGTTCGCCAATTTGATTATGGGTTCCTCTTTGTTCTACTTCTATTGATGTTACAGGTACTTGCATTGATTCACAGCAGTGCAGAGCATAACTACATTTGGGATCCAGGTGGATCGAGTAGTTCATTGTTCCGAGATTGCTTGGGGACAAGCAATTTTCAGAGGGGCGGATTGTCATGTCCCCTTTTTCGTGGACATTGACAGGCTTGATGATTAGCTTATTATGCGACCTTCGTAGGCTAATGTGATGGATCGAGGGTCATAATGGAGCTTGGCTTGACTTTGATTCGCAGAATTTCTACATTTGGTTTTCATTCATGGTCTTTCAGACATGTTTGATTGATGCTCCTATTATTTAGGGATATTTGACATGCAGCGGAGCACCTTTATTTTGGTATAGTCATATGCGGAATCACTCCCTGATTCACCTGCTTCGATCGGTTTGAGGATCCGACGTATATTGAGGGAGATATTAATATTTGATTGATTTAATCAAATATTAATTATTTGGTCTCATTAATAATTAATTATTAATTATTAATTATTTGCTCTAATTTTAAATTAGAAACCCTAATGCTAATTTAAGAAAACCCTAATTAGGGCAAGCATATCTTTTGAGGGTATAAGGGTTTCACATGGAGGCCATTGTTGATTATGCATAGATTATTGATTATTGATTTGAAGAAATTCTTCTGTGAAGACTGAGCCAAGGGTTCCAGGATTCCATTGCAGTGGAGAACGTTCCCTCTTCATTGTGTGTGATTTAGAGGCTGTGAGATATCAGCTGATTTATTGCCAAATTGAGAGATAGCTTCATCCAGAAGTTATCACAGAGATACAGATCTGAGAGATAGCTTCATCCAGAAGTTATCACAGAATTCCAGGGTTGAGAGATAACTTCACACAGAAGTTTATCACAGAGCTTTCCAGGTATTTTCTTTATTTAGTTTTGATCTAATAAGTTATACAGAGATAGATCTTGTGTTAGAATCTATATTCGTGAGATCAGGCTGTTCAGCTATCAGGGGTTAAGAAGAGACAGGTTGGCGGCCGTACCAAGTCCGTACAGGTCCGTACAGAGCGCATCAGGCACCGACCTCGGCAGAGAAAGGGCTACAGTGACCGACATCGGTCGACTGAAGACCGACGTCGGCAGAAATCCGACCGACAGTGACCGACGTTGGCGATATATCGACCGACGACGGCGCCTGTGTGTCGACACAGAAAGGCCGAGACTTCCAGAATTGCAAGTTATTTCCCAGTTTGCATGAATTCAGGGTTTTAAGACCAGATCTGTAATATTCTTTGATTTTGCACAAGAGAGGACTGCAATTGTAATAGTTTAAAAGGACAAGTGAAAAGATTTGTAATTTGCTATTCAGAGACTATATTATTGTGATTATTCTGAATTTATTCAACTGAAGTTATATCTTGTTCAAAGTTTTTGGTGTTGCTATATTTCCTGTTTGAAGGGGATATTACAGCCAATGGTTGATCTACAACCTGTTTAGATGTCATTGTACAAGTAGCGCCTGATACGACATTGCCAAAATATTCCGGAGGCAAAGGGAGATGAAGCCTATTTCGTGCTTTCATGGAAATAAAAACGGTTGTTATGGATTCTTCATCTAGTCCTCGAGCTGCCGATATGCATTTCCAAAGATGGGCAAGCAGACTTTCAAATGTGGTGTATGGAAGGGGCGTTCCGTTCCTTGTGGCGGAGGCCTTTTGCTTCACCTGCTTCAACACATTCACACTGAAATGAATGGTTTTTGAGAGAAGAGCCTCAGATCCTTCAGGTTGTGGTAAATAAGTGGGAACTTGAAACTCGGTATGAGGGAATATGGATCGCGGCGGAGTCCTAGCTGCCAAAAGGGAGCGGTCACGAACGGGAAGGGGGTCAACTGTAAGACCTCTTACTGTTTTCCTCCACGCAGTCATGAAGGCGGCTGCTCCAAATCCGTCTGTAACATGGTGATGCCAGGCTGTGCCTATTACCAATCCCCCGCAATGAAACCGCGTCAACTGTAGTAATAATAAAAAATTAGTTAAATACAGAAAAGCATGAAATTAAGTCTACTTAAGCCTTCAACAAATATATATTGTTTAGTTGCATGGTATTCTTACCTGGACAAGTAGAAGCTAGGAGACCCCTTGGGTGGAAGGAAGGAATTGTGAGATAAAGTGGGCAGAATGAGGAGCACAAAAACTAGGCAGGGCATGAGCCAAGTCCCCATCTGCGGTTGCTTCTATATAAACGACGCCCTCGTCCGTAAGAAAAATAGCAGGTCGACCGCTAGCGTCGTTGCCAAGTCTGCCCGCCCATTCTCTAAAATGTACAAGCACTTTGCCCAGCCCTTCTTCCAACATGCTTAATGACAGTGGCAGTGTGGGAGTTTCGAAAACATAAATCACCTTCTCGTGCGAATCAGGCGTGTATAAGTCCATGTTACTCAGCGGTACACAAGTATTATTATGATCGTCGACCACATTTGCATTTGCAGGCTGCACCAGTATACGACTCTCTTCTTTTACATTTATATTCATATTCATGGTTATTTGAATCTTGCACAGTGCAGCAAAATTTTAATTACATCAAGAGCTTCCTTTCAACTGCATATAAGCTAGCCTTTTATAAGCTCTAAGAATTCGTCACCCCGTCCCAAATCAACACATTTTTAATAAGGTAGTAGGTTTCAATCGCGATATGTTATTTTTGTTGCATATAATATATGTATTGCCGCGTTGCAAATCTTTTAACACGTGCAAATTTATGTAATATGTTGTATTGTGTCTTCCAAATCGGTATGTTTGAAACGCAATTAAATTTTATAATCTCACGTCCCTTCCCGCACGTTTCTCTGCATACTGAGTTGGGAAAGGTAGAGCCGGCTGGGGAATATTTATTTATGCCTTCAGCCCTGGGGAATAAGATAAGAGTCACTTGTTTCTGAAGCATGTTACGCATTAGTGCCACCCGCTGGAGGACAAATGTTTAACATTCAAATTGAATATAATAATTCATGATCACAATCTATTCACAACGCATATCGGCAGGTTTACTAGGTTGCATTGAATCTCCAAAATTGATAAGTTTCAAACCCAATTAAATTTTATAAAACAGCTGCCATTTATAATATTTTCTATATATTTAAAAGATAAATAGAAAGTTGAATGTTTCATACAATATAACTTAAAAGGAAGAATAAATGGAGAGACAAGACGTCAAGAGGGGATGGTGCTGGCCACATTGGATGGTCTACACCACAGAATAAATTAAATTATTTTGAAATGATTCAAGCACTGTCCCCACTCACCCTCTATCCACCCATTCAGACTTCTTCACCTTCCTTGACTTTTCAACGAAACAGAGTGGAAGCAACCACCACACCAGCTGGCAGGGTTTTGCATTTTTCCCAGCTTGCATGTGGGATGTCTGTGATTTATTTTGTCACTGCTGTACACACCTGCCATACAACCCCATCACTAAACCTCTATTTCCATTTCTTTCCACATTGGCATTACCAGATATAATGTGTAATAACAATCCCCACACGGGGGCTGCTTTTGTAAGTCTACAAAACACCTCATATCTCAACATAAAGTCTGTTGACCATATTGGAAGATATTCCATCTGTATTCTTACTGATTTTTTACTTCTATTTTTATCAGGGAAAGTTAAGATCTCACAAACCTAATATGGAACAAAATCCTCCCTAATGGGATATGTCACCGTCTTTTATTATTTCCCAATATGGGCTGAATAGAGATATACCCCAAAATAGAATAAACAGAGCTTTTATCGAGCATAAGGCAATATAAGGTTTTCTTATCTCACACTTCGACGAAAACGTAGGACACCCATATTCAAATCTTAGCTCTACATAAATTTCATAATAAGGAATATGGATTTACACCTAATTACTGAGAAAAACAAAGCCTGCTAAACGTAATAGCCTAAGACTTTGATTAGGTTCTGCACTTGATGTTGTAGAACCTTGTGCACGCTAAAGTTAGGAAGGATGGGGTGATAGCTCTGACGATGCCCCAACTCCTCATTTGTCCTTTATAATTACTTATACTACTTAGTGTGAGTTGTGTTTTGTGGCTCTAGTTTATAGATCTTTTGATTTGAAATATTTTTGGTTGGAAAGTTTTTAATAATTTTATTAAGCTACTAACATAATCTATCACTCCCTTCCCTCCATGTGACATTTGGAGTGTGACTTATTTCACTTATAATTTTGTACTTTTTTATTTTTAATATAATTTGATGGAATTTTTAATTCAAAATAAAAATAAAAGTGTCAATCATTTTTTTGATAAACATTGTGTGTTTATTTTATTGGCGTATAATTATATTTGGCTTTGTTCTAGTTGTGCTTATGTCATGGCTATGTCTTAAATATTCAGTATGGGATTGAATCCACAATGGTAATGAGAACATATACTAATGGTTATGGGATTTTTCATTTCTGTGGTCATTTTTTTAGGTGTCAATGTATGAATAGGTGTATTTCTATAGTAAAATTAGCAAGGCATCTACTTTGGATGGTGTGTATTAAAATTGTGAATAAAATAAATCTAATACAACTAATGTAGATACTAAAACATAACATTTATAGCATCTAAGTCTTTTACATTTGATAAATATCAATCAGAGCTCTACCCATTAGTTTTAGACCTCCCTATTTTTAAAAGTCTCGCATTCACCATCTCAATATGCCTAATTTATTATCTCTTAGTCAGATCCATATCATTTTGATGACATAGGTCTCTTGGACTGCACAAAAATATTAAAATATGATTTACATCATTCACTATCAATTTATATCCATATTTTTTTCTATTCCTCTGGACATTCCCAGCCATAAAGGGACACTATTATGAATGATGGTGTCCAAATTCTTATCTAGTGTCCATATAATCACCACTAGATTTTTAATATTTTTTGTCAATAGTAGGTCTATCATGTAAATATTTATGTTCACTTGTCAGATGCTATTAAAAAATGTTAATTTTAAAATACAAAAAAGGATATGTAATGACCAGGGAGTTATTTTGATGGCAATATGATTGTATTTGTATTTATTAATTGTAAAATGCAATGAAATGCATGATTAAATTTTGAATAAATTGCCAAAAAATATGAAGTATTATTGTAGTTTATCTTTAAATAAAAATAAAGCTAAGGGATGGTCATTGACATTAGTTAATGTTGAAGATTTGATTTTAACTATTTCTCTAGCTTTTTATAAATCATAGTTATGTATATAATAATATGAATTGCATCGATCTTCAAAATTGGTAAGTTTACAACCTACTTAAATTTTATAAAATAGCTACAACTTATAATATTTTATGTATATGTAATAAGATAAATAAAAATTTGAATGTTTCATATAACTTAAAGGAAGAATAAATGGAGAGACAAGAAGTCAAATAAATATATAATAACTACAAGTATTGTATAGTTATATCATGTAAAATTTTCTAATTAAACATGTGTTTTTTGGTCATTGTAATGTATTTATAACCTCATTACTTTGATAAAGTGGAATATAAGGATGTTATTTCACAAGGATTAGTTATGTTTTGTGTCTATTTAAACAAGTACACATTTTTTTGAATTATTTTGAAATTTTGATAATTACCATACTTTGATTATTGATGTTTGAATAAATAATAAGCTTCTAAGATAGATAATATACTATGCAAACATGATTCTCTATAATCTACATCTTACGATCCCAATAACAATTAAGATAGACTGCAATAATCAACATGTCTTTATGATGCTTTCTAATGACCAAAATTAACATAATTTTTTTTTATAAAGATTATCTCAATATGATAACTCAAGATATACATTTGAATGTTATGGATCATGTTACTAGTAATATGAGACTAAAAAATGATAAATATGTCTTAACCATCAAACAAAAATGACTTTCCCCTAATTTTTGATGATCTACATACATGGAATTTCTATAAAGGAAATGGAGATGAAAACAAGAAGGAACTCATCTTGCTAGGAGGGATGTATTTTTATATTTTAGATGTGAGATACTACTTAATAAAACCCCAATTTTATTGGTTGGGAGGGATTTGTTTTTTTGCACGTGAAACATGGGCTAACAAAACTCCCATTATATGAACTAGGCATAATAAAAGTACTTATCTCGAGTATGTTTGAGTAAAAAAACATTATAAAAAAACAAAGTCTTTTATATATTGAATCTATAATTAAATTTTTAAATTTAACTAAATGTCACTAATGTTGGTATAATCTTAGGAATTCACATTAACTTGTACATGTAACCTACAACTATCCATTTAAGTTTGGGATAAAGAATAGACCTATATAATAACTAAAGTTATATGATGTTATAATTAGTAACTAGTGGGTTATAAAATTATATCTATTGCTATTAAAGTTATATAATTCCATGTATTTTTTGTATTATTTCAAAATGAAAAGGTAGAATCCATGCATCTTCAAATATTGTTACCATTAATGGGGTTCAATCTAATGAGTTTGGTCTCTTCTGCTCTATATGTCAGGGTTACACAATATTTCCTATCCTATATATCTTGGCTACTAAAGGCATCAGCTACTTACTAACTATTTATTCTTTCAAAGGTTTGGTCAAAGGTATATCTCTTCCCAACAACAAATTTCAAATGGTTAATGGGTACTTCAATGATGATTTCTTCATCACATTACCTAAAGAGGATTAATCAATATCCAATGTTATGTAATGTCTTGATGTCTTTTTTTTTGGGTTTTAGCTCTTCTATTAAATGGGAAAAATTAAATTCTATAAATAATCCCTCTTCCATACCTACTTGTATATTGTCATTTAAGTGGATTTGAATTCAAAAGTATATCACTTCCTAACACCATTAATGGGATTCAATCTAATGAGTTTGGTCTCTTTCACTCTATATGTCAAGGTTGCACACTTTTTTTTACCCTATATGTCTTGGCTACTAAAGGCATTATATACTTGCTAGCTATTTATTATTTCAAAGGTTTGGTCAAAGGAATATCTCTTCCCAACACCAACTTTAAAATGGTTAATGGGCACTTCATTGATGATTTCTTCAAGACATTACCTAAAAAGGAAAAGCTAGCATCCAATTCTGTGTAATGTCTTGATGTCTTTTATTTGGATTTTTGCTCTTCTATTCAATGGGAAAAATTAAATTCTATAAATAATCCCTCTTCCATACCTACTTGGCTATTTCAGTTTAAGTGGATTTGAATTCGTTAGAGAATAGTTTAAATCTATGGGCATCCATTTTTTCCTCTTAAAACTTTCCATTTAATATATGGAAGTATGTGGTGGGAATGGTGGGAAAATAATTATTCTTAATGGATATCTAAATTACACTTGTTAAAAACATTTTTTATATCTCTAAATTTCTTTCTTCCATTAATGTTTACTACTCCTCTTTATGGGATCCCTCTAAAGATTTATATGTGAAATTGGAAAAACATCTGAGATATTTATTATTGGAAAACTTTGAAGGTAGTTTTAGGTTATCTACTACAATCCAGGATCCCTAAATGGATTGGTATTATAGATACCTAAATTCAAGGCCATGTTGTGTGTACTAAATAGATCACTTGTGATTTAGATGGTAATGAAAACTTAAAAATGATTCCTCATAAATGCATCACTTAGGAAATCCCCATGGTAAAATAATCCCTATGGGTTTGAATCTTTAAACTTTGTTTCTCACTTAGGTATCTATCACCATTATGGGTAACGTTATGAATAAGAGTATAATGATTTGGAACTTCTCAAAAGGCATTTATGTTGGGATGGTGATGGGTTTCAATATTGGATATTATAAACTCTCAATCCCTATGGTGGTCTCCAATTATTACTTTTAATTTATTTATTTTCACCCTTATTCCATGGATTAAAAGTCTTTGGCTTTTCATAAATGGAATCAAAGTGATCTTATAATTCTTTTATCATCAAAATAGAAAGTAGGTTTTTGGCATATTTTTTTGCCATTAATTTCATTAAGAATGATGGATTCATTTGCTTCCACTAGTAGAATGGTGGTATAACACTTCCTTCCATACCTCTTCTAAAATGTCTCCATTTTTGGGCACTTTATGGTTATCATCCCCCATCCATCACTTTGGTCTTAAAGGTACAACCCAAGGTCTGTGATATTAAATAATGCATTCACCATCAACATGATGTACTATCTATCTTGAGATATAATTTATCAAGTATCTTGATCTTTCATCAATTATTGTTGCAGATATACTTATTTTATTCTTAATTTTGTAATATATTATTCCATTATTGTGAACATCTAAGTAATTTCATTACATATGTTTCCTTCACTAAAGTTATCAATTGGCCATGCATGCATTTTTTTAAAAAACACGGTAATATTTTACTACTAAAAATTATAAAACATATTAAAATATTTAAAATCCATATCATTTTTATCTAGAAATACATTCTTAACAATATCTATATAAATAATTTTGTTCATAATAATATAATAGGATCTCTTATATTTTTTATGATCAACTCATGATACATCTATCTATCCTTTCTAGTTTCTCAAGATGACTCTTAATGGGAAGATGCATGAGGACACGAGTAGAGACAACAATGATCCCTCACATCCCATACACTAGGTTATGAATTGGAGGTAGGTTTGAGGAGTTTTCAATATCAAATAAAGGGAATGAATAAAGCACATCTAAGGGATGTGGACCAACAACTAATACATGTAAGTCTTACAAACATGTATCTCAATGTGATATTAAACTAGAGGCAGATGGTCCACTAGAGAAATAAAGTGAGGAATGAGGGTGGGATGAATAGGGAGACATATATTGGGTTACCCCTAGTTAAAAAGTAAAAGTGTTAGCCCATTTAAACTTACCTTGAAGTTGGATAAAAATATTATTAAAAAAATATAACATATATATAATAATTAAAATATTTACCCATAAAAACTCACAAATATGAGTGGGATGAGTGGGGGAAAGTTGAATGGGAGAATTTTGAAAAGGGGCCTAGGTGGGAAATAATAGGGAAGCTAAATTATGAAGGGGAATTAGGTGACCTAAATGGATCGAAGGTGCTCAAATTCAACATTGAACTAGAAAAGTAATTTCCCTTAGGGGACCCATAGATATTGGGGTAAATAATTAAGGAAGATTGCATATGCTAGGCATAAAGGCTTGTGGGTAATTCAATCTTAGATCTTTTATTTCAAGAGATTCAAGTAATTAATTCTTCAATAGAGGATGAAAATGTTTATTTATATATCCTTGATAATATTACTGACAAAGCTAATTTTAGATTGGAAAGTACCTTGATTAGAAATTTCATCGGGATTCATCCTAACATGGTGTCAATACCAAAACAAGATATTTATAAAATCTCAGTCTTGTACATTTGACAGATACCAATTAGGGATATATCCTTCAGTTTTTGACCTTATTATTATTGAAGGTATCATATTCACTATCTCATTGTGCTTATATGTTTATCTTATAATCTAACCCATATCATTCTGATAACCCAAACAACCTGTAAAATATAAAAGTGTCAAAACTTAATATATATCCCTCACTATCTATTATTGATCCATACCTATTTTATAGCCTTTTGGACATTATCAACCACATAGGGACACTAGTGTTGATGTTGGTATACATATTTTTATCTAGTGTCAAATCACCTAAAGTCATCCCAATTTCAAACTATTTAAAACTTATGGGTTATCTTATTTGTCTTATTAAACCCTAGCATTAGATATTTTCAAAAGGAGAAATATAAATACAAGTCTAATCCCTCTCTTTATTCATCTATAAAATACCAAGTAAGCACCTACCAAGGTTCATTCAATCAATCATAAAACTAAGTTATTATTCTATGTTATTCTCTATTTCTTAATTATTCATAGTGATAGTCACAAAAAGGTTTTAAGCATATAAATAACAACCAATGAGTATTATTTACCAAGTTACAAGCTAGATCACTGCATGCATCTACATATATCATATTATACCATTGTTCAGACACACTCCCACACATAGGGGATATATAAATAAGCCGGAGGCCCTCCTTTCTTTTATCATTGATTATATTGCTTAGTGTGAGCTAGGTTTTGTGGCTCTAGTTTATATCTCTTTGGATTCATTACATTTTTAGTTGAAAAGTTTTTCAGAACTTGATTAAGCTACTAGTGTAATCTCTTAGCCCCTTCCCTCCATGTGACATTTGGATCATGACTTCTTCCACTTACAATTTTGTATGATTAAATTTTTTACCTTATTATTTTTTAAATATAAATTGACTTGATTTTCAATAAAAAAATAAAAATAAAAGTGCGAATCACTTATTTCACAAGCATAATGTGTTTATTTTGTTGGCGTACACATATATTTGGCCTTGTTATATTTTTCATTATATCATGGATATATTAATTATTGGGAATGGGACTAAGTCCATAATGGTAATGAGAACATAGAATAATGGTTATGGGATGTCATTATTTAAGTGTCAATGTACCAATAAGTTTTTTTTGGAAAATTAGTAAGGCTTCTGATTTTTATGGTATGTAATAAAATTGTGACTAAAATAAATCTAATACTAATGATATAGCTATTAAAACTAAATATTTATAGCATATCAGTCTTTTAAATTTGAAAAATATTAATTAATGATCTACCCTTGAGTTCTAGACCTTCAAACTATTAAAACACTTACATTCACCATCTCATCATGCTTAATTATTTATCTCTTATTCAGATTCATATCATTTTGATGTCCCAAGTCTCTTGGATTGCAAAATAATATTAAAATATGTTTTACATCACTCACCATTAATTTTTAATCCATTATTGTTTTCTATCAATTTGGACATTACTAGCCATAAAGAGACACTACCACCTATATGTTGAATGTGACAAAGAAATCGTGGTAAATACATACATTGATCACTAGATGATCTAAGATCCCAACTTTTCAACATTATCCACATTTTATGTTTATGTCGAAAAAGACTTGACTAGTGCCTATAGGATTTCTCAAAGATGCCACCATTAATATTGTGGGTGTCCCTTTCAAAGGTGATTATAATGTAGCTGAACTAGCTGAAGCTAAATATTTTACATCTATATTAAATTGAAAATAGTTCTATTATAATAATTTTGACTTGTGTTTTAATAAGCCCTACATCATCTTTGATAATGACACCCAGGGCATAGTCATTTCTATCACTAATGATCAAGGTCCCTCTTTTATAGAGGTAATTGAAGTTGATGAGGAACTCAACCACATTTATAAAATCATGGTGCAAGGAAATAAATAGGTGGATCCTACTCCTAGTGTTCTAATTCATGAGGAGATGAAAAATCCATCTCTGACACTACTAACATTACTTTTAAATACTAGGCACATGGATAATATGACCTCACAAGATGACATTATGTTACGTTTAGTTGACAAATAAATACACCACATAAACTACCTAAGCACTATATGTCTATTTAACTCATTGGTGGGTGACTAATGAATGCACACCTTTCTAGTTTGATCAAACACTTAGGTTTCATGGCCAAACCAAAGTCTTTGAGTAATTATAGCAATAAGACAATCACTATGTTTTTGAAGATAAACATATGTGTGCACTCCTTATTTTACTTCAAAGAACATTTTTTCATTGGTGTTCTACTCATTAGTATAGGTTGTTGACATGGGAATGATTATGTATCATTTTGAATCATCATTTTCACCATGATAATTGGGATTGTGTCGTACTCAATTACAATGGTATTGAGTCCCAAGGTGACCATCTAGCCACCTATGAGAATCTTTAGAATGTTGATGAGACATTTTTATTGCAAGTGGGTTATGTTAATCCTTTATTATTTGTTTCATGGATATATTTTTTTAATCATTAATATGTTATTTAACATGGCTATGATGGTTTTGGTATACACATGATAAACTTAAATAATTGCATTAAGATTGTATCATGTTTCTGAATTATTGTATGCAAAATGAATGAATAATTATTGTAGATTATCCAAAATAGGTTTTTATATTACACCATTTTGTATGGAATTTTTTTTGTCATCTTGTTTCATGATTATGAACCTAAAGGTTATTTCATGGAGGGATAAAAAGTGGCATGACATCAGTTGATTTGTACAGAGTGAGAAGTGAATTTATTTTGTGTATCACTCAACAAGAAGACTATTAGTTGGGATGGCTATAATTTTTTACTTCCAAAGTCATTCATAGAATATGTTTCATTCAA
>JARHVA010002527.1:75000-137500 GCA_037957365.1 Torreya grandis | reverse complement strand
TCTTTCAAAACTATCATTTGAGATTAACTCAACATACCATGTTTAATGGTTTATGGGAGGATTGTTACTTCTATTTCATTAAGCTCTCTCCCAAAAAGACATTTACAAACCTACACGAGGAACTATAAGTTGCTCTCTACAAAAGATTTATGGGAAGTATAGAGATGGTGATCAACCCCTTTATGGAAGCTTAGATTAATAATATGGCCTCTTAGTTAGAGAAGCTAATGTCTAATAATTATCATGACACTCATAGTGGCTTATGGTGTGTTCACTATGAAGTAGAGGGCCATAATAGGAGTAATTATCCATGGAGGAATGTTTATATTGTAACAAAATAGTCTTGTTAAATCTATCAAGAGGATCATGATGTAAGGAATTATCCCTTTTTCCAACATGCTACCCAAGCTAAAGTATCATTATACTATAAAATATGTGATGCATACATGCATCATATTAATGACTATCAAGTCATAAATGAGATACATAAAGCATTCACAAGAGAGACTCACCAAATATATGTTTCTAATAATCAATATTCTAATGGAGGATAATATTTTTGAGGTTGAAGATGTGGAAATGGGTGTAGGGATGATCATTTTCCACCTAGGACTTATTACAAGTTTGGATCTCTAAACCACTATCAGTTTGATTTATTTATTTACCCAACTTATATCTTTTGTAATAATGAGCATCATCTATAAGAATGACCTAACTTATATATGGATATCACCAAAGATCATAATAAGAAGGGAATTAGGATTGCTTAGTGAATACCTTGTCCTACCACCCCACTAATGGGACCAAAGGTAAATATTACAACATGAAGTGGTGCTCATTCCTAACCTATTTCAGTTACATCCACTAGAAGGTTCATCATGAATAACCATATGCTCAACACTACCCTAATGTTCAAAACCAAAAGGAGGTATTGAATGACATAATGGCCCTAGTACATGATTTACAAGGTAAAATTGTTTATTAAAGGGGAAGGAAGCAACTATGTTCACTAAGATGTAAAACTAAACTATCTCAATATAATCTAAGGAGGATGAATTTTGAGATATATGTAAACTACTACTTAATGAAAACATCATTCCCCTCTTGAAGAATTGGTTACAATAGTAGATAATAAATACTTTTATAGATCATGATTTGAACCATGCGCACTAACAAGAAACCTATGGCCACCTATACGTTGAATGTGACAAAGAGATCATGGTAAATACATACATTGATCACTGGATAATCTAAGATATACGAGTGAATATCAGCATAGAAGTTAATGTGCTCATGAAGGATTCCTAGAGGAAAATGGGAATCCCAACTTTGCAACCTTATCCAGATTTTAGGTTTATGTCAAAAAAGACTTGAGTAGTGCCAATAAGATTTCTCAAAGATGCCACCATTAATATTTTGGGTGTCCCTTTCAAAGGTGATTTTAAAGTAACTCAAGTAGCTAAAGCTAAATATTTTACATCTCTATTAAGTTGAAAATAGTGTTATTATAATAATTTTGACTTGTGTTTTAATAATCCCTACATCATCTTTGATAATGACACCTAGGGCATAGTCATTCCTATAACTAATGATCAAGGTCCCCCTTTTATAGAGGTAATCGATGTTGATGAGGATCTCAACCACATTTATAACATCATGGTGCAAGGAAATAAATAGGTAGATCCTACTCCTACTGTTCTAATTCATGAGGAGATGAATAATCCATCTCTGACACTACTAACATTACTTTTGAATAATATGCACATGGATAATATGACTTCACAAGATTAGGTTGTGTTACGTTTGGTTGAGAAATAAATACACCACATAAACTACCTAAGCACTATATGTCTATTTAACTCATTGGTGGGTGACTAATGAATGCACACGTTTCTAGTTTGATCAAACACTTAGGTTTCATGGCCAAACCAAAGTCTTTGAGTAATTATAGCAATAAGACATTACTATGTTTTTGAAGATAAACATATGTGTGCACTCCTTATTTTACTTCAAAGAACATTTTTTCATTGGTGTTCTACTCATCAATATAGGTTTTTGACATGGGAAAGAGTATGTATCATGTTGCATCATCATTTTCACCATGATAACTGGGATTGTGTTGTACTCAGTTACAATGGTATTGAGTCCCAAGGTGACCATCTAGACACCTATGAGAATCTTTAGAATGTTCCTGAGATATTTTTATTGCGGTAGGCACATAGATTGTCATTATGGTTTCGTATGTGTAAAATATTGTGATCACAAGAAGTTTAGATGATCTTATTGAAGAAGTAAATAATGACTTGAATAAAGCCTTAAACATGATATATTTGAGGCTACTTCATTATTATGTTGGCTTGGATATATGGCAAAATAAGCATAATATTTTTGTTTCTTAGATAAAATATGCCAAGATGTTTTTTTGAGAAATATGGAATGATAGATTCTAAACCAATGTTGTAACATCCCCTTACCAATATGACAAACTTTGATCAATTTTTTTTATTTATGGCTCAAAGGAATTTCGTCAAACACTTATCTGAATATTGCTGATCTGATATGATATGGTGCACTATTTGGTTTGGTTTGATCATTTTGAATTGCCACATATGTTTTTGAATGAAGCAAAGATAATATAAAAATATAGTAATGATTGTAACGATAAATAGAGCTTTGACAAGGCACTTGTATTAATTTTTTAGACTTATAACAGCGAGTATAAATAATAACAAACTTGCCAAATAGTAACGAACTTGATACAACGATGAATGTAGAAGATGTGCCTTTAGTTCTTGGATAAGTAGGGAGCTTGAAATGCAAATTTGGAACCAAGTGCCTTAGAATTTATAGTCTTATATCAGATCTCTAGTATAGTGCCACATGAAAGATAACAATGCTTTACAATGATCCCTAACAGCTGGAACCCTTCCTCAATGTCACCCTTTGCTTCTTAGCTTCAATGTGCAACTCTGATTGATAGTGCTCCAGACTTTTACAGTCTGATTTAGACCTAATTAGTGAGCTTAAATGATGCCCCAAGTGTCAATAAAGTGCCCAAAAATGTTTCCCAAGGTGAGGCGCCCCCTTTGGTGTGTTTTATATGATTTTTAGACCCCTCTAAGAGCAAATTCGACCCCTATCTTTTTTTGTAGACCTGAATGTTTCAGACCATGAAAAAATACTTGCATTCCTTCAACAAATGGCCTTCCAAAAGTATCAAAAATGTTCTCCAATGCTGGCTACCTTTTTTGGGAGTGTTGGCAAAATTTTATGATGCCATGTGGGTGAAAATTGACCTACTTTAATGGTCTAATTTGAGAATGGTGTCTTTATAAAAACTTACAACATCATTTAATATGAAACCCAATACTCATGAGAAACACTTCTAATTTTATTGCCAATCCTAGGCAATCCTAGTGGTGATACTCACAATGCCAAGTAATGTCTATCCAAGAAGATTCAAAAAAAGGTAAGTCTGAAGTATTAATGGCAGCCTGTAACATTCACCTTTCCTTAAGCATTATATCCCCTATAGACCAAAATCTACCTCCATTGCCAAGAAAATCTTCTCCACACTAGGCAACCTCAAATGGATGTCTTCATTGCTTCAAATTGCACCTAGAATGAGAGGATCAAACCAAATACCATAGTTGTAATAAATCTTCAGATTTTGCAATGAAACCCTTATTCTTCCAACCTACAAATGATCTCAATGAAGCATGAGTTGAGCCTCAAAAGTGAAGCCCACAACTAGTAACAATTCAGTTGATATTTCACAACCTCAAAGTCACACAACCAAGAGGGTTTTCATCCTCAATGGCTATTATATAGAAACCCTAAGTCTCCTCAACCACAAATCAATATCAAAACATAAACTTGGATGATAATAAAAATAGCCCAACACCTCCTTATATACTTTTTATGTCTCCACTTTTGGTGGGGGCTAGAAACTTCTAAAAATAAATAACTTAATTTCTTTTATTTATTTTCTATTTTCCTTTTTTAATAAAATAACTTTATTATAAAATAAAGTTATAATTCATAAAGTAACATTATAACATAAATTTATAAAGATACTCTCTCTAGGTGTCGAAATGCCAATACGCCCATGGGAAACAACTAAATGTGGTAGAGAAAACCCCTCGAAAGGCCAAGTAACTACCAGAGTGACCCTCTAATCATCATGTCTTGGCCTACAAAGGTCAATGATAGGCCAATCTCATAAAAAATGTGATGACTAGGAAAAAGGGGACATTACAGTCTGCCCCTCCTGAAATTGCTTATCCCCAAGCAATGTCAATTCTAAGCTATAAATAACTGCAATAATCATACCGCCTAGATCCCATGGATAAAACTACCTAACATCCCCATCATCACCAAACAACCCCTAAAGTGTCATCACCTGAATGCCAACATGTACCTGCTAAAACAAACCAATCTCACTATCGGGGGTTGCAGGTATATAAGCCTCAAAGGGAAGCAACTCACAAAACTGATGACATTTCCCTCCCATCACTACACATGGAAAACTAGAATACAAATCATCCAACACATCTACCACTGTGCACTGCATCCCAAACAAGTCCTGAACATGAGGATCAAATGTAAAACTATAAGCAGTCCTTAATATGAAATCCACATGGAACTCAGTTGCATGCCCTGCCTGCAAACCAAATGCACTAGGAGAACTATCATCAGCACTCAACTCTGAACTACAATTCCTAGTAGCCTTATTCATCTGCTTTGTTAATTTTGTCTCTAAATCATTAAGGATGTGAAAGATAGAAGTAATAGATTCATCTAATTTCTTAAAAATTTTCAATTTGAACCCAACCCTTATTCTTTGCTTGATCTTCGCTACGATAAACTTGATTTACTTATCAGCTGATACAGGGCTATCTTCTAAATTAGAGTGCTCCAAAAATTCATATTGAATAGAAGCTTCACTGTATATTTTAGCTATTTGTTTCATGCCAAATTTCTCTATAGAAAACCTCCTAGATGGTTCCTTGCAAAACTTTCTGACCCTTGGTCTAATATGTCCATTGGCCAGCAACTCATTAATTGTCTTTTCAATTTCATCCTTGAGTCACTTGGGATGTCTGTATGGAGTGACTATGATAGGCTTGGCACTCTCCTCCAACTTGATGATATGCTCAATCCCTCGATCTGGAGATCTGCATGGAGAAATCTCACTAAACACCTTCGTATGCTTAATTCGTAACTCCTGGATATTAGGATGGTACTCTGGTTTCTTCTATTCCCCTAGTGAAGGCATCAACACACATTATACTACCCACTCTACCATATCATGTCTTACTAGCCTTGCCATTCTCCTAAAAGAGATCATCTTGAAACTAGAGTCTCAAATTGCCTTAAAAACATGAGTCTTTTCATCAACCTGAAAAGACATATCCATCTCTCTAAGATCAAGGGTGAATTTCCCAATATCATGTAACCATCTCATGCCAAGCACCATGTCAGTATCACCCATGTTCACTACATAAAAGTTCATCTTGAACTCATAATTTTTCAATCGTATGGGCAAGTTTGAAATTCTCTTCTCACATTTGAGGGTATGCCTCTCCTAGAAACCAAATGAGCATCAATGAAGTTGTGAGTTGCCCCTGTATCAAGAAGAGTGATTATCTTTTGCCCTGCTAAGACCCCACACATCTTAAATGAACCCTCTTATTGGATGCTAGTGATGTGTGCATCAAGTTGCCTCATTGCTCCTTCATGTTTTTCTTCTTCCTGCTCTGCTCCTGAGTCTTCAGAATTAGATTGCTGATCTGATTTTTTTGATTCAGAGTCTTCATAATATGCCCACATTATTCTATTAGCCTTTCCCTTTGGTCTCAAGAGACAATCATGATTTGCATCATAAGGCCCCTTACAATAGAAACACAACTTCTTCTTCCTTAATTCATTGAGTGTGTCACGATCCAAAGGTGTTGTTGATTTGTCCTTGAAATCTAGATTATTCTTCTTCTTAGAGAAATATTTATTATCTCGATATGAAGAAGATCCCTTTGATACAAGCTTATTCTGTGGTGTTGATAGTTCCATACTCCTAGCCTTCTTCATAGCCTCCTGAAGAGTAGGAGGATCAAAGGCTTTTATCCACCCTCTCATAGGCTCCATTAATCCCTCAATAAATAGGACCACCAACCATCTCTCTGAGATGTTAGGAACCATCATCGATAATTTCTAAAAATCTCCAATGTAACTCTCCAAACTTCCAACTTGCTTGAGTTGGGCCAAATCCCTGAAGTAGGATTTTGGATATTTCCTATCAAAACGTTCCATAAGTCTATCCAAAAACTCTTGATAGGATGTAATCTAATTATGGTATAATGTTACCAATCCATGATACCACCATTCGTGTGCTTCTCCTTCCAAGTGCATCATGGCAAACTTGATGGCTTCTTCTTCTGTCATGGGTCGAAGAGCCAAGAAGGTATCCAACTTATGAATCCATGACTGTGCAGTAATCTTGCCACTACCATCAAACATGGACAATGTGAGTTTATTAGTATCTTACTTAAGGTCCCTATTCTAATTTTGAGGCCTCCTCTCCCATCGAGACCTATAGTAATCCATCCTTGTTTGTACAAAATGATCAAAATGCATAAGCCCTCGTGCTTCTGGTGTCAATAGTTGTCATTCATCATGAGCAGCCATATATGCATCATCAAAGGTAGGCTCCTCAGCATCTTCAACATTATCTTCTACTGCACGTTGTTCCCTCAAGAAAGTGGGTTGTGTAGGTCTGTTTGCAGTGCGAGAAGATGATGTTAGTATTCTCCTTGAACCATCTATGCTCCTTTCATCATCATGATCTTGGGGTTTCTTTCTAGGTAAGACCAAATGCTATAGAGTGTTTTTAAGCCATTCAAGTACCCCACATACCTGCTACTGTCCCTCCCTTAAACTCCTAAAAGTATCAAGTACCTCTCTATCATCATCTCTTCTTCCATTTCTAGGAGGAATTCCTTCTCTTCTTTCCTCCATAGGGCCACCAATCTCTTTATCCCTTGCTACTAAAACTACTAATAATGTGTCTTGTGTCTACTTCCTTTCTTCTCTATCTGTATATGTTAAGGTGTGGAGCTAAAAGCTTCACCAAAGGAGCATTTTGCAAAGTTGCAGCAGTTACACAGTCACCGGCATCAGTCAGGAGCGACTGCCATTGGTCAGGTGTAGTTTAGGAGACACCGGCATTGGCAGGGGATCAGTCGATGTCGGTCACAAGTAAGCAGGCAGGAACCGGCGTCAGTTACCTGTGTGTCTAGAAATCTATTTTCGAGGACAGAATTGAGTGTTTGCATGATGGGATTAAGTCATAGTCTTAAGTCCACATCTCTATTATTAGTAAGACTATTTTAGAGCCCTTATTCAAGAGGCTTAACTGTTGGTTGTAAATGCATGCTCAAGTTTCCTAATTCTATATGTAGGATTAGATCTTCTTAGCTTATTGTAATGTAATGTTGAAGAACAGTACATAATTGAATCATTCCAAGTTGTTGGAGTTGATTGTACTTGAGAGAGAGAGAGCTCTTGAGGGAAAGAGATCTAGAGAGAGATCTGTACATCTGAGAGAGGTGTGGAAGAAAGAAGTTTCTTCAATTGTATTCCTTCTGTAAAGAGTTTAATACAAGTTTTTACGGTGGTTTCTTGTATCTCTTGATCTTTGCTATTATCTGATTCTAGTTACTTATAATTCTAATTTAATTCTGCATTTATTGCTTTCATAAGTGTAATAATATTGTTGGTTGATCCCCAACAAGTGGTATCAGAGCCTTGGTTGTACGTTCAGAGCTTGATATCCAACAAGTGGTATTAGAGCCTTGGTTGTAGGTTTAGAGCTTGATATCCACAAGTGGTAATAGAGCTCAGGTTCACTAACAGGTGGTTCAGATCTGTGTAGTGTGTATTGATTACAGGTTACTCACAGGGGTTTTTGTAGGGATTTCTATTTGAGTGGGAGAAGCAATGGTAGAAAAAAGTAAACTGAGAATGGAGAAGTTTAATGGCAAAAATTATCAACATTGGAGAATGCAGATAGAGGATTATCTGTATCAGAAAGATCTATACTTACTGTTAGGTGGGATTGCAAAGAAGCCCACAGACATGGATGATGAAGAATGGGAAGTTCTTGATAGAAAGGCTCTGGGGTCTATAAGACTGAGTCTAGCATTTACTGTGATATCTAATTTATCACAAGGAAAGTCTACGATAGAGTTAATGACTACTTTAGCTAATTTGTATGAAAAACCCTCAGCTTCCAATAAGGTATATCTTATGAAGCAATTATTTAATTTGTGTATGCAAGAAGGTGGATCTATATCTAATCACTTGAATGATTTCCATGGAATTTTAAATCAATTATGTTCAGTCAATATTGTGTTTGATGATGAAATTAAAGCTCTTTTAATATTATGTTCTTTGCCTGAAAGCTAGCATAGCTTAGTAATGGCAGTTAGTAATACTGCATCTGCTTCAAATATTTTAAAAGTAGAGGATGTTGTTAGTGTTATCTTGAATGAGAAAATTTGCAGGAAAAGCACTGAGGAAACATCAGAGAATGCTTTAAGTTTTGAGAGCAGGTGAAGGCAAAAAGAGAAGAGCAAGAAAGGATGATCAAGATCTAAGTCTAAGGTGAGAGGTAGATCCAAATTCAGAAATGGCAGGAAGCCACAATGCTGGAATTGTGGAAAGATGGGGCACATAAGCAGAGATTTTTGGTCAAAGCCTAAGGAGGACAATCAACACGAAGGAAAAGAAGAAGCAAAGGTTGCAGGTATTGCAAAAGATGCTTTAATATTCTCTTTGCATAATAATATAGAATCTTGGGTTTTAGATTCTGGTGCATCTTTTCATGCTACCCCTAATAGAGAATATTTTAGTGACTATATCCATGGAGATTTTGGAATAGTGTATTTAGAGGATGATGAGCCTTGTAAAATTATTGGCAAAGGTAAAGTGTAGTTGAAAATGTAGAATGGAAACACATGGGTGTTGAGAGATGTGATGCATGTTCCTAGCTTGAAGAGAAATTTAATTTCTGCAAGAAAGTTAAGGGATGAGGGTTGTGCAGTAACTCTCACAGCTAAATCTTGGAAGGTGACCAAGGGTGCACTTGTAATGGCCAGAGGTAAGAGAGTAGGTACTCTCTATTTATGTAATTGTGTTACTAACAATTTTCCTTCTGTATTATCTACTTCAGATGTGGATGCAAAATTGTGGCACTCAAGGCTTGGCCACATGAGTGAGAAGGGAATGTCAATTCTTAAGTCTAAAGGTATGCTTTCAAATTTAAAAAGCATAGATCTAGAGTTTTGTGAGCACTGTGTTTTTGGGAAATAGAAGAGAGTGAGTTTTCTCAAGACTGGGTCAATAAAGAAGAAGCATAAGTTACAACTTGTTCACATAGACGTGTGGGGACCGGCTCAGGTTGCTTTTATTGGAGGATCACAGTACTATGTTTCATTCATAGATGATGCTACAAGAAAGGTATGGGTCTATTGTATTAAGAAGAAATCTGATGTATTTGAGACTTTTAAGATTTGGAAAGCTATGATTGAGAATGAAACAGGTAGAAGATTGAAGTGCCTAAGATTTCACAATGGTGGTGAGTTTTGTAGCTATAAATTCAATTGGTATTGTTATATGCATGGAATTCATAGGCAACAGATGGTTTCAAGGACACCTCAGCAGAATGGAATTGCTGAAAGGATGAACAGAACAATCATGAAGCGTGCAAGGTGTATGAGATTGCATGCTGGCTTGCCCTTAGAGTTTTGGGCAAAAGCTATTGACACTGCAGTGTACCTAATTAACAGAGGACCCTCTACAACTCTGGATGGTGGAATTCCAGAAGAGGCATGGATAGGTAAAAAGGTAGATCTCTCATTCCTCAAAGTTTTTGGTTGTGAAGCCTTTGTGCATGTTGATAAGGAAAATAGAAAGAAGCTGGATGCTAAGTCTATGAGGTGCACATTTATTGGCTATGGCTCAGATGATTTCAGTTTCAGGTTTTGGAATCTAGGAACTAACAAGATAATTAGGAGCTGTGATGTTGTTTTCAATGAAAAAGTGATGTATAGTGATCAACTGAAGAAGCTAAATCAATCTGGGCAGAGCAATGGAGAATTGGACAAGGTGACGGTCCAAAATGAGCTCGCAAAAAGAAGAAATAATCACTTGTAGGAAAACACAGAGACTGATGTTGGCCAGGTAGAAACAGACATTGGCAAGATAGAAACCGATGTCGATCATATAGAGACCGACGTCGACAGGACAGGAGCCGATGTCGGTTAGGTAGAACCGACGTCGGCCAGTTGCAGGGCTGGAAGTGACCGAGGTCGGTCATTGTCAGAGAATTTGGGCAGACAATGTGTTGTGGATGAGTAAACATCCAATTCAATATTCTCCTTCATTATTCTATTTATTGCTTACTAATGGTGGAGAACCAGAGAGTTTTCAAGAAGCAATACAAGTAGAGTCTAAGGATCAGTGGGAGCATGGCATGGTTGAGGAAATGGAGTCCTTAAAAGAGAACCAAACATGGGATTTGGTTGAGTTGCCAGCTGGTAAGAAGACACTGAAGAACAGATGGACCTACAATTTGAAGGAAGGTGAGAATGGTAAGATGAGATATAAGGCCAGATTGGTAGTGAAAGGATTTGCACAAAAACTAGGTATTGATTTTGGTGAGATTTTTTCTCCTGTTGTTAAAATGACTTCTATACGGACTGTACTATCTTTAATTGCTATTGAGGATTTGCATCTTGAGCAGCTTGATGTTAAGATAGTGTTTCTTCATGGAGATTTGGATGAAGAAATATATATGGAATAGCTGGAAGGATTTGAGGTCAAAGGTAAGGAGAAGTTAGTGTGCAGATTGAAGAAAAGTTTGTATGGCCTCAAACAAGCTCCTAGACAGTGGTATTTGAGATTTGACAGGTTTATGACTGAGCATGGCTACAATAGGTGTTAATCTGACCATTGTGTGTATTTTAAGAGATTGAATAATGGTAGATATATTATTCTATTGTTGTATGTAGATGATAGGCTAGTTGCAGGATCACACATGCAGGATATCTTTGAGCTTAAGGTGAAATTAGCTCAAACATTTGCCATGAAGGATTTGGGAGCAGCAAAGAAAATCCTTGGCATGAGCATTAAGAGAGACAAGAAAAATCACAGGTTGATTTTGTCTCAAGAGGATTATGTGAACAAGGTGTTGAAATGGTTCAATATGTAGGATGCAAAACTGGTAAGCACACCTTTGGCTAGACATTTTAAGTTGAGTAAAGAACAATGTCCTAATTCACATGATGAGGTAGAGTACATAAGTCAAGTTCCATATTCTTCTACAGTAGGGAGTTTAATGTATGCAATGGTTTGTACTAGACTGGATATTGCCCAAGTAGTGGGAGTTGTAAGTAAGTATATGGCCAATCCAGGGAAGGAACACTGGAAAACAGTTTAATGGATCCTTAGATATCTGAGAGGAACCACCAGTAGGCATTTGTGCTATGGAGATTTAGATACTTCTCTACATGGTTATGTAGATTCAGATATGGTAGGTGATTTGGATGGCAGGGGGAGTACCAAAGGATATGTTTTCACTATTAGTGGAACAAGGGTTAGCTGGATATCAAAGTTGCAAAAGGTTGTTGCCTTGTCAACTACAGAAGCAGAGTATATTGCAGTCACAGAGGCTAGCAAAGAGATGATATGGATGACACAGTTCATGGAAGAGCTTGGAAAGGAGCAAGAGAGTTGTAGATTGTATAGTGACAGTCAGAGTGCAATTCATTTGGCTAAGAATTCAGTGTTTCACTCAAGAACAAAGCACATACAGCTAAGGTACCACTTCATATGACAGGTATTGGAGGATGGTGAGTTGAAGCTGGAGAAGATCCATACAGATAGGAATCCTATTGATATGTTACCAAGCTAGTTACAAAGGAGAAGTTGAATCTTCATTCAACTTCTGTTGGTCTTCATGATTGAGTTGAAGATGGAGGAGCTAGAAGATGTTACTGTACAGGTACTGGTGTAGTTATTTATCTCCAAGTGGGAGATTTTTAAGGTGTGGAGCTAAAAGCTTCACCGAAGGAGTGTTTTGCAAAGTTGCAGCAGTTACACAGTCACCGGCATCGGTCAAGAGCGACCGACGTCGGTTAGGTGCAGTTCAGGAGACGCCGGCGTTGGCAGGGGATCGGCCGACGTCGGTCACAGGCAAGTAGGTAGGAACTGGTGTCAGTTACCTGTGTGTCCAGAAAGCTATTTTTGAGGACAGAACTGAGTGTTTGCATGATGGGATTAAGTCATAGTCTTAAGTCTACGTCTCTATTATTAGTAAGACTATTTTAGAGCCCTTGTTCAAGAGGCTTAACTGTTGGTTGTAAATGCATGCTCAAGTTTCCTAATTCTATATGTAGGATTAGATCTTCTTAGCTTATTGTAATGTAATGTTGAAGAACAGTACATAATTAAATCATTCTAGGTTGTTGGAGTTGATTGTACTTGAGAGAGAGAGCTCTTGAGGGAAAGAGATCTAGAGAGAGATCTGTACATCTGAGAGAGGTGTGGAAGAAAGAAGTTTCTTCAATTGTATTCCTTCTGTAAAGAGTTTAATACAAGTTTTCAAGGTGGTTTCTTGTATCTCTTGTTCTTTGCTATTATCTAATTCTAGTTACTTATCATTCTGATTTAATTCCGTGTTTATTGCTTTCACAAGTGTAATCATATTGTTGGTTGATCCCGAACAGTATATCTCTTGGTCCTGTCACTTTGTTGCATAAATGAAGATGATTTCTAACCCAAAGGATGGCAAGGAACCTGGGTCTGATACCACTATAATATCTCCTTACCAATATGACAAACTTTGATCAATTTTTTTGATTTATGGCTCAAAGGAATTTCGTCAAACACTTATCTGAATATTGCTGATCCGATATGATATGGAGCACTATTTTGTTTGGTTTGATCATTTTGAATTGCCACATATGTTTTTGAATGAAACAGAGATAATATAACAATATAGCAATGATTGTAATGATAAATAGAGCTTTGACAAGGCACTTGTATTAATTTTTTGAGTATTACAAATGACTGTCATACAATGTTTCAGACATATAATAGCGAGTATAAATAATAACAAACTTGCCAAATAGTAACGAACCTGATACAATGATGAATGTAGAAGATGTGCCTTTGGTTCTTGGATAAGTGGGGAGCTTGAAATGCAAATTTGGAACCAAGTGCTTCAAAATTTACAATCTTACATCAGACCTCTAGTATAGTGCCACATGAAAGATAACAATGCCTTACAATGATCCCTAATAGCTGGAACCCTTCCTCAATGTCCCCCTTTGCTTCTTAGCTTCAATGTGCAACTCTGATTGACAGTGCTTCAGACTTTTACAGTCTAATTCAAGCCTGATTAGTGAGCTTAAATGATGCCCCAAGTGTCAATAAAGTGCCCAGAAATGTTTCCCAAGGTGAGGTGCCCCCTTTGGTGTGTTTTATATGATTTTTAGACCCCTCTAAGAGAAAATTCGACCCCTACCTTTGTTTTCAGACCTGAATGTTTCAGACCATGAAAAATACTTGCATTCCTTCAACAAATGGCCTTCCAAAAGTATCAAAAATGTTCTCCAATGTTGGCCACCTTTTTTGGGAGTGTTGGCAGAATTTTATGATGCCATGTGGGTGAAAATTGACGTACTTTAATGGTCTGATCTGAGAATGGTGTCTTTAGAAAAAATTGCAATATCATTTAATATGAAACCCAATACTCATGAGAAACACTTCTAATTTTATTGCCAATCCTAGGCAATCCTAGTGGTGATACAATGCCAAGTAATGTCTATCCAAGAAGATTAAAAAAAAGGTAAGTCTGAAGTATTAATGGCAGCCTGTAACATTCACCTTTCCTTAATCAGTCTATCCCCTATAGACCAAAATTGACTTCCATTGCCAAGCAAATCTTCTCCACACTCGACAACCTCAAATGGATGTCTTCATTGCTTCAAATTGCACCTAGAAGGAGAGGATCAAACCAAATACCATAGCTGTAATAAATCTTCAGATTTTGCAATGAAACCCTTATTCTTCCAACCTACAAATGATCTCAATGAAGCACGAGTTGAGCCTCAAAAGTGAAGCTCACAACTAGTAACAATTCAATTGATATTTCACAACCTCAAAGTCACAGAACTAAGAGGGTTTTCATCCTCAATGGCTATTCTACAGAAACCCTAGGTCTCCTCAACCACAAATCAATATCAAAACATAAACTTGGATGATAAGAAATGAGCCTAACACCTCCTTATATACTTTTTATGTCTCCACTTTTGGTGGGGGCTAGAAACTTCTAGAAATAAATAACTTTATTTCTTTTATTTATTTTTTAATTTCCTTTTTTAATAAAATAACTTTATTATAAAATAAAGTTATAATTCATAAAGTAAATTTATAACATAAAGTTATAAAGATACTTTCTCTAGGTGTCAAAATGCCAATACGCCCATGGGAAACAACTGAATGTGGTAGAGAAAACCCCTCGAAAGGCCAGGTAACTATCGGAGTGACCCTCTAATCATCCTATCTTGGCCTACGAAGGTCAATGATAGGCCAATCTCATAAAAAATGTGATGACCAGGAAAAAGGGGACATTACAAATGTCAACTCCAATGGATAAAGGTTTACAACTATCTCAATTTTAGGAGTCACCTCAAGTAGATGAAACTCACTATAGGTATATTATTGGGAATCTCATTTACTTGACTTAAACTAGACTAGACACATGCTTTGTTGTCATCTATATTTTAAGATTCATACAAGAACTAAAGGAGTGTCATTGGGTTGTAGTGAATAATGCTTTGATATATGTATGATTTAAAATTGATTATGGTCTAGAATACAATAAGAACTCAAATTTATTCTTGTAACATTACACATACTCAGACTATGATGGATCTGTTGATGATAGGAAATCAACCTTAGGGTATGTTTTTCATCTCAGTTCTAGACCAATTTCATGGATAAATAAGAATAAATATTTATTTGATATATCATCCATAAAAGTAGAATACCATGCCACATCAGTAACTATGTGTAAATCAATTTTATTACAATGCATTTTGTTTGATAAAGACATTTATGAAGATTAGTGACCAATCATTTTTATTTATAATCAGGGTGTCTTAAAGCTTGTCAAGAATCCAATATTTTGTGAGAAGATAAAAAATATAGAGGTCTAGTGCCACTATATTTGAGAACAAGTTTTTAACTACCATATCCAGCTCCATTACTACCCAATAGATTCATAGGTAGTAAATATACTCACCAAGTCACTTAGCAAGGTGAAATTTGATCTTTTTTGGGACTGCATTTGTAAAAACCATGTAATAAAGGGGGGAATGTTAGCATATCATTGATATTAGATTTTTTAGTTTTATTTAAGTTATTAGTTAGGTACATTAGTTATCTGTTTATCAATCTAGTAGTTGGAGATATATAGCTATTTTTTTATTGTATCTAATCTCTTGTACTCTATGTAATATACATCAAAAAAATTTGCTTCTATCATATAATTCCTATTCATTGATATATTATTTATATTATAAATTTAATGGTTATTACTTCTACCTTAAAAGTTTCTTATCTCTATGGGAATATGGAAAATGATGCCAGTCTTTTACTTAGCCATGGATGCCATTATGGCATGTTAAACCAACAAATCATATTGAGCACTTTATTTGACATGCACATTTTCATGACACTTGGGACATCTATATAAAATATACCAATAGAATATTATTTAATTGATAATTAGAAAATGAATGGGTATGTGTTTTGTGGTAGCGGTGGTGTCAACAGCCTATTAAACATATAGGAAAATTTGATAGTTTCCCAAAACTAAGGCACAATTTTCTAAAACATTAATTATAAATATTTTTCATTCTTTCTAATGCTATGTGTATTTAAATTAACCTCTTTAAGAAAAGCTAAATTAAATAGAGACATAGACAAACAGACATAGGATTGACACTATTAAGCCAAAAACAACCTACAACTATCTAATAGGGTCAATTTACCTTCACGGTATGCTTTCAACTTGTTCCAATTTGGAAACTTAAATTTAAAAGAAATATTTATTTTGGAGAAATATCTAAAATCATAATAAAAATAAATATTAGAGAGGAAGGTATGTGACCATTCCACTTTCCCAGTTAGCACTCTACCCCAATCCATCTTTCAAAATACTGAGTTTAAATCTCCCATTTACTTATCACAAGGTGAAGGATTTGAGGCTCTTTAATTTAAAAAAAAAATCAATTTTAGTGTGATTATGTTGAATTAGGTTAGGAAAATGGCCTTTGCCACTAGGAATAGAATGCCCCTTACCTACACTACATTTAAAATATTTCTTTCTCATATCTTAAAATGCATTTATACAGGTTGAAGACTAGATGAAGCATCCATAAAAACTATTTTTATTTCTGTGAATGGAAAAAATTGGGTTCATCTCTCTTTGTTTGTGAAATAATTTTAAAATCTCATCTATAGTGGTACTTGTATAATAACGTATAAATAAATTTTGATAAACTTTATAAAATATGGATTACCCCTACATTTTAAAAAGTTTAATCAAAGTTCTATAAAAGAAAACACTTCATCACAACTCTTAATAATAATTACCATAGGAAATCCACTCAATATTTACAATCTTACCAAACTCAACCACCATATAGAGATTGGTCATTCTAAAAATTCTCTTCTGCCAAATGTTTACATGTTTATATCCATATTTGAAATTAGTCATTCTTTCTCTTTTCTAGCATGTCTATTATCTCACTTGCAGTGATTCTTTCATTTCTATTAGTTAGTGTGTGGGGGGTTACAAGGACTTTATTACCATATCCTTTTGTTTTATAACCTTCCTCTCATTCATTATTTACATTGCCTATTTCCTTTAATTCCATAACTTTTCTCTCATTCATTATTTGTATGTCCTATTTTTTAAAGATATATATATATATATATATATATATATATATATATATATATATATATATATATATATATATATATTAAATCAATTACATAAATTCTCATAGACTAAAACTTGAGGAACAAAAATTTGAAATAATATGTTCTATTAATTACTAAAAAAAAACTAAATGCAAATGATAATATAATGAAACATAATCACAAAATATTGATACCCCTAATCATAATTTCAACAAACTATTGTAATAAGTGAGTCAATATATCCTAACTAAGATTCCTATATGATAACTCTCTTGAAATTGGTTATTGGTGACACAAAATTAGTGCATATCAAGTTCACTATTATTTTATAAAAATTATCATTATGAATGAGAAGTCCTATTTATATCTCAATTAGATTATTTTTCACTTACAGTCATCATATGAACATCTATATTCTTTCACATTCTCTCCTATATGTAACTTAGTGATGTCACATCTCCTTGTATATAATTTCCGATCAACACATTTTATGAAAGATTTAAAAGTTTTTATGGAATCACTTAAACAAAATATCTCCTATACATCTATTATGAGATTATCACAAGTTTAAATTTACATAAATGCCTTCTAAACTTCTGTTAGCCAAAAAAAATAAAGAATAAAAAACTAACCTCACTATGAGCAACAAAAAATTATCAAATATAAAAATGATCTTCCTAGAGAATAATATTTGGAAGCTAGACTTTGATAAACCTTTTAAAAATGCTAGGATATACCTAAAAATAGTCTATAAAATATACTCTACACAACATAGAGGGAAATTGATTAAAGATTAAAATTTAAAATTCAAGATAGAGGAACCCATTGGTGAAATTAAATTGAATCAAGAGAAATTAAAAATACTACGGAGATTAAAAATGATAAGACACAACCATCAATTGTAGTCACCAAACTAAAATAGAAATATTTAAATCATTGAGCAATTGATTTTTGGGTAAAACTATATGTATGATTTTGATTTGACATGTTTCAAATCAATAATTATGATTCATCATCACAAATATAATTACTAACGATGAAATTTACTAAATAATTAAATTTTCCAAAAATTGCATGGCTTAGTTAGCTTTAGGTAGCATTTGATTTGTTTTGATTTTTTAATTATGTATGTTAAATACAAGTATGAGTTGTGTTTTATTTAAATCTCTATTGTAATATTTTATTCATTGAATAATCAATATAAAATTTTACTTTCATGTAATTTATGAGATTATGCCTATTGATAATTTTGCTTAGTTGGTTTATGTGTTTTCATTATTTGGTATCAAATCTAGGTTAAAATATTGGAGGTATTATATTTATGAATTGATATTTAATATTTTGGTATAATATTATGTGATTGAGTAATAAGTGTTATAGATGGTGAGAAGGTAAGGTTGAGGAGGAATTGTTCAGATGAATAGGACTATGTAAGAGTTGCAAAGGCAAGTGGAATAATTAATTGTAATTGTCACAAATTAAAGACAAAGGAAAGTAGAAGATGAAACAAATGAGTAAATAACTGATGAAGATTAAATTTAATAAGAATAGAAATGACAAAAATCATAATAAAAAAACATAAACGACTACCCTCACTGTGAGCAATTTTTTTATATCAAATATCTAAATGATCTTCCTAGAGAAGAATATTGGAAAGCTATACTTTGATAAACCTTTTTGAAATGCTAGGATATACCTTAAAATATTCTATAAAATATACTCTACACAACATAGATGAAAATTTATTAAATAAAAAAATTTAAAATTCAAGACAGAGGAACCCATTGGTTAAATTAAATTGAATCAAGAGAAATACTACTAATAAATGATATATTAAGAAATTAAAAAAACTATGGAGATTAAAAAAAATAAGACAAAACCTTAAATTTTAGTCACCAAACCAAATTAGAAACATTTAAATCATTGATCAATTGATTTTTGGGCAAAACTATGTGTATGATTTTGAGTGAACATGTTTTTAATCACTGACTATGATTCATCATCATGAAAATTCTTTTAGACAAGTCATTTTTTGATTTTCACACAAATTATAGATAATAAAAACTTTATTATTATAAAAACTATAATATTAATTTTAAATTATAATTTTTATTTATTTTTCTATTCCTAACATTAATTATGTTAGTGAGACTTCAGAGTTGATACCTTTATACCCTATTCATGAATAAGAATGTGTTAGTGTGATAACACTATAGAACATATGTTGTGATAACTAAATATAGTAATTTGGTTAAATTATTTTTAATAATACCCTAAATATTTACTTTATACATAATTTTTATGCCAATCTTATGTTTTTAAATCACATTGAATATAAACTAGATCTTTTCTAGAACTCAGTATGTTAAAAATGTCCTTATTCGATAGTTGATTGTCTTAATAACTGAATTGGATGATATTATTGATCCAAATTTATCATTATATGCCCCAAATTTAAAAAATTATTTCCAAAAATATTTATATTAAAATAATATTAGGATTAACCTTATATATTCTCAAGTTGGATACCAATTTTATCATTCTCTTGGATTATACCTTTTCTCTCTCTCTCTTTGAGAGTGGTTTCCTAATTGTTAAACTTGTAAACCCAAATTTAAAAAGAGTCCATGTATCTTCCAACCTCTTCCAAATTCAATTATTTCACTCTTCTATATCTGAGTCTTCCTCATTTTATTCTTATTATCCTTTTATTGTGATACACATGCTTGTAGACTAAGGTGAAGCTCTCTATGAGGATATATTTATAGAACATCATCCTTTTTATTCAAAATTATTTTCAAAAGTGATGAAATATATTGTGTTAAATTATTGGTTTTAAAAAAAATATCCATTTTCTAAAATTTGCATTATCTTGGGTTTTAAATACAATAACGCAACATACATGCATTGAAACATATAATTGCATTTACTAGGTTCCCCATATCTTGCAATTAAAAGTTGCATAAATAAAAATAAAAAATATATTGAATGAAACATATTCAATTAATGACTTTGGATGTAAAAAATTACAGCCATCCTAACCAATAGTCTTCTTGTTGAGTGATACACAAAATGAACACACTTCTCACTCTGTACCAATTAACTGATGTCATGCCACTTTTTATCCCTCCATGAAATAAGCCTTGGGTTCAAAATCATGAAACAAGATGAAAAAAAAAAATTCCATACAAAATGGTGTAATATAAAAACATATATTGGATATTCTACAATAATTATTCATTCATTCTGCATATAATAATTCAGAATCATGATACAAACTTGATGTAATTATTTAAGTTTATCATGTGTATACTAAAACAATCATAGCCATGTTAAATAACATATTAGTGATTGTAAAAATATATTCATGAAATAAATAATAAAGGATTAACATAACCCACATGCAATAAAAATATCTTAGGAACATTCTAAAGATTCTCATAGGTGGCTAGATGGTCACCTTGGGACTCAATACCATTGTAACTGAGTACAACACAATCCCAATTATCATGGTGAAAATGATGATGCAACATGATACATACTCATTCCCATGTCAACAACCTATATTGATGAGTAGAATACCAATGAAAAATTGTTCTTTGAAGTAAAATAAGGAGTGCACACATATGTTTATCTTCAAAAACATAGTAATTTTATTATTGCTATAATTACTCAAAGACTTTGGTTTGGCCATGAAACCTAAGTGTTTGATCAAAATAGAAAGGTGTGCATTCATTAGTCACCCACCAATTAGTTTAATAGACATATAGTGCTTAGGTAGTTTATGTGGTGTATTTATTTCTCAACCAAACGTAACACAACCTCATCTTGTGAGGTCATATTATCCATGTGCCTAGTATTCAAAAGTATTGTTAGTAGTGTCAGATATGGATTATTCATCTCCTCATGAATTAGAATAGTAGGAGTAAGACCTACCTATTTATTTCCTTGCACCATGTCCTCATCAACATCAATTACCTCTATAAAAGGGGGACCTTGATCGTTAGTGATAGGAATGACTATGCCTTGGGCGTCATTATCAAAGATGATGTGGGGATTATTAAAAAAAAAATCAAATTTTTTATAATAACACTATTTTCAACTTAATAGAGATGTAAAATATTTAGCTTCAGCTAGTTCAGTTACTTTAAGATCAGCTTTGAAAGGGACACCCAAAATATTAATTGTGGCATCTTTGAGAAATCCAGTTAGCACTACTCAAGTTTTTTTGACATAAACATAAAATGTGGATAAGGTTGTAAAGTTGGGATCCCCATTTTCTTCTAGGAATCCTTCATGAGAACATTAACTTCTATGCTGATATTCACTTGTATATCTTAGATTATCTAGTGATCAATGTATGTATTTACCATGATCTCTTTATCACATTAACCATATAGATGGCCATAGGTTTCTTGTTAGTGTGCATGGTTCAAATGATGATGTATAATATTATTCATTATCTACTATTGTAATCAATTTTTCAAGAGGGGAATGATGTTTTCATTAAGTAGTAGTTTACATATCTCTCAAAAATCATGTACTAGGGCCATTATGTCATTCAATACCTCCTTTTGGTTTTAAACATTAGGGTATTGTTGAGCACATGGGTATTCATGATGAACCTTCTCTATGGATGTAACTGAAATAGGTTAGGAATGAGCACCACTTTGTGTTGTAATATTTACCTTTGGTCCCATTAGTGGGGTGGTAGGACAAGGTATTCACTAAGCATTTAGATTTTTGGAAACATAAATAATCCTAATTCCCTTATTTTTATGATCTTTGGTGATATCCATATATAAGCTAGGTCATTATTCTAGATGATGCTCATTATTACAAAAGGCATAAGTTGGGTAAATAAAGAAATCAAACTGATAGTGGTTTAGAGATACAAACTTTTAATAAGTCCTAGGTGGAAAATGATCATCCCTACACCCATTTCCACATCTTCAACCTCAAAAATATTATCCTCCATTAGAATATTATTATTAGAAACATAGATTTGGTGAGTCCCTCTTGTGAATACTATATGTATCTCATTTAGGACTTGATAGTCATTAATATGATTCATGTACGCATCACATATTTTATAGTATAATGATACTTTAGCTTGGGTAGCATGCTAGAGAAAGGGATAATTAAGTTATTTGTGGCCAAGGAATTTAGGGTAAATATGCAAAGAATGAAATAGCTAATGAAGTCCACGGACCATGGCCTTATAGAAGATCTTGTATAAAGAACCAAAATAAAATTTCATGTATCGATAATGCCACACTATTGTATATTCTACCATAGAGGTAGAGAGAGAAATAACATTAGATAAAACTACATCTAGGGAAAACAATTAATTCTTCAAAAAATATCTAGCAATGACTTGATCACCTCATGAGAGGAGAAGGGATTTTGTGCCATTATTGATCAATAACTCTACCTTAACATTATGATTCAATATTTAACTTATAAATAAGAGATTTTTTTTCAATCTAATGACAAATAGTACCTTTGTGAGAGTGTAATTTCATGATTTGATAATTCCTTATTTCTCATGGTGAGTATAGTTATTTGTGTTTTTATATTGTATATGAGTTTAGTATGGAAGGTACTTATGTAAATATAAACTTGCAATAATATCATAATAGTTATATAGGAGATATTTTATTAGAGTACTTGAATAAAAATTTCTAATTGTCTCATAGAATGTGTTGAGTTATAATTATCTACAAGGTGACGTGACCAAACTAATCCACATGTAATAAGGTATGTGGATGGATATTTATGTTCATATGATGATCATAAGTGAAAAAAATACAATGAATATATAAATGTGATTTATAATTCATAATGATAATTTTTCTAAAATAGTAATGAGCTTGATATGGATTAATTTTGTGTCACCAAAAACCAATTTCAAGTGATTTATTATACATGGCTCTTAGTTAGTTTAGGGGTCTAGATATGATCTAATTATATTTAAATATACTACCATTTGAATTTAGTTTTTTTTGTATTAATTAATATAAAATATGTATTCCAATTTTTTTCTCCTCAAGTTTTACTTTCTGAGAATTTGTGTAATCAATTTAATCTCTCTCTCTCTCTCTCTCTCTCTCTCTCTCTCTCTCTCTCTCTCTCTCTCTCTCTCTCTCTCTCTCTCTCTCTCTCTCTCTCTCTCTCTCTCTCTCTCTCCTCTCTCTCTCTCTCTCTCTCTGTGTGTGTCTGTGTGTGTGTGTGTGTGTGTGTGTGTGTGTGTGTGTGTGTGTGTGTGTGTGTGTGTGTGTGTGTGTGTGTGTGTTTGTTTGTGTGTGTGTGAGTGAGTGTGTGTGTTTAAAAAAATATGAAAAATGAATAATGTATGAGAGGAAGGTTATGTAATCATAAGATATGTGAATGAAGTCCTTGTAACCCCCTCCCCCAAACATGCACCTCCCTATAATAAAAAAATAAAAAAACAAATAGTAAAAGTTTTAGTGTTCCTTTTCTGTAAGTGAGATCTTAAACTTGTGAAAAAATGTAAATAATGACTAATTTCAAATATGGAGATAAAAATGTTAGAATTTTCTTGATGATATTTTATAAAATGATAAATATTTTTATGGTGGTTGAGTTTGGTAAGATTGTATATATTGAGTATATTTCCTATGGTAAGTAGTATTAAGAGTTATAGTTAAGTGTTCTCTTTTATATAACTTTGATAGATTGAGTTCTATATAAAATATAGTGGCGATCCATATTTTTATGGCCTTGTGGATCAAACTTGCCATTGTTTGATCTATAATTTATTTATTTGTCACTTTACAAGTACCACCTAAGACAACATTGTTACATTATTTCATAGATAAAGAAAGATGAACCCAATTTTTTTTCCATTCAAAGAAATAAAAATAGTTGTTATAGCTTCTTCATCTAGTCCTCTAGCTTTAGAAATGTATTTTAGGAGATGGGCAAGAATAATTTCAAATGTAGTGTAGGGATGGCGTATTTTTTCCCTGGTGGTAAAGTCCTTTTCATTTACCTAATTAAGCACATTCACATTGGAATGAATTGTTTTCAAGTGAAGAGACTCAGATGCTTCACCTTGTGATAAGTAAATGGGAGATTCCAACTCAATATTTTTGTAGATGAATCAAAGTGAAGTGCTAGCTTCCAAAAGGGAATGGTAATTAATGGGAAGTGGTTTGACCCTAAAACCCTAACTATTTGGATCTAGTAGTCATGAAGGTGGTTTCTCATAATACATTTGTAATATGTCAATGTGCGACTCTCCCTATTATCAATCCCATACAACAAAACCATGTGAATTGTATTAATAATAAAATGGGAAGAGTTAAATAGATAAAATGATGAAACTAATTAAATATAGTTAGTTAATAAAGTTACATTACATCATCTAAAGTATTCTTACCTAGACAAGCAGAAGCTCAAAGATACCTTAGGTGGTAGGAATAAATTGTGAGATAAAGTGGATAGATAACCACTAAAATAGAGCTTACCAAAAACTAGGTAGGGGATGATCCAAGTCCTCATATTTGGTTACATCATAATATTCATTTAAGATGCATATAAGATAGATTTTTAAAACCCATATATATGTATATAATAGTATGTATTATCTTGTGGTGCGTTAATATGTTATCATTACATAATAATTAGTGAAGTAGAAAGTACACTAATACACATGCATATGATAAAAATTGGTTAAAAAGTCATGATATACGCATGCTTATATATGATACAAATGCTTGTTGGCTAGGGTGAAGATCTTCATTAGAATATACTTATACAACATTCCCCTTGCTTCTCATAGTTATTTGGCGTACTATTTTATATTTTGGACACTTTATTTGATGGTATGGCTATGCGAATGTTCTAAGAAAAATATAGTATTCCCAATTATTTTTAGAATTTATAATTACTCAAAAGTAGCTATTTTTCATGGTATCAAAATATCAAAGCATTTTAGTGTCTTGAGTAGTGGATTTGTACCACTCATGCATATATTATGATTTTTTCATGAGATGTTCACTTCTATTATGTTATTTTTGGTCAAGATCTAGTTTTTATTATAAGGGTTAAAACAACATATGGTTTTTATTTATGCATGTTTTAAATTGGTGAAAAATTCATGATATACACATGCTTGTATTGTGCACTTATCCTTTATGTTATGATTTATTTCTTTACTTGCATGTTTTTAATAGCTTGTAATTAATCTAATGTATCTAACACTCGAAAGATCTCAAGAATAAATTATAATAATACGATCACTCGTTCTTAAATTATTATAAACTTCACATTAAATTTTCACTTCTACGAAAACACATTAAATTTTAATCATGTATGTGTTAGTAGCATGTCTAGAATGTGAAGTTTAGTATGAAATGTATGTAACATGTGTGAATTGCATGTGAAAGGTTTCATTAATAATTGTATCCTAAATATGATAGTAAAAAAGTTGGAATATGTTTTTTAATAGCATTTTCATGGTTGTTCCATGGCATATAAGATGGGGCTAACGAATTATTAAGTAAAGGGTTTGTGTTGGTGAGTTCTAGTGCAGAATATCAATGTAGTTTATAAAATAAATAATAAGCTTTATGTACACTTGAGGAATAAGAGGCATCCTTAAGGACCCTATCAAAAATTAAAAACCTAAAATGCTTAGCCTTTAAAAAATATTAAAAGGGATAAATGATAATGTTTACCTAATTGATCTACCTAATCATTTGAATATCAGTACATTTTTAATGGGATTGACCTTTACCCACATGAATCAAGGTTGGATGGTGACTTAGAGTCCTGAGATGTTGAAGAGTGGACAAAACAATTTCATAAGAAAAAGAAAATGTTAACTACTACAAATTTAAGATGGATGAGTGGGAATTAGATGATTGCCTAGAACAACTTTATGTTGAGACCAAATAAATGGTATGCATTTTCATCTACTATAGTCAAATGTTAATTTAAGTTGTATTATTTTTTTATGCCAATCTATTATGAATTGCTTTGTGTTAGGAGAAAGAAGTCAGTCATAAGTCTTCATTACGTGCAAGTTTTTAGTTTAGATGTTTCCCCCACCCCATAAGAGATTGAAAGAGGAAGTTATATAAAGGATTAAAAATTGGGGATGGTATTCCCACTATTATGAGATAGCCATCCCCTGCCCATAAATAACCAGGGGTACAATCCTAGTGTGAGATGGAATATTTACAAAATAAATATGCAAATAAGGGGATAACACACATAATTGTATTGATGGTCTGTGTATTTTCAATGGATGCTTTAATATTCTTGACGTATATGTAAAATTTTTAATATTTGCAAACCATGCATCCCTCTTTTGATTTGTTACATGGCCCTTTTTTAATACTATAGGAGGAGGGGATGGAGCATACCCAATGTAAAGAGGGAGTCCTCAAAGCTCCCAATGACTGTTTATTAAGATATGTATGGGAACCTTTGTCTTCCCTTAATGTTTGATTTCTCATCATGTTAAATAATGTTTCTTTCTTCCCTCTTATAAAAATCGAAATTAAAATACTTTTGACTGACATACCATGCATTTTTATATGTTGTTTTTATTTTGTGTTTTAGTTGGGAGGGGTGGAGTGAAATGATCACCTACATAATGAATTCATCCCTTAAAATATGCATATTTTTTGTACTCTCTTTCATTTGCCATGCTCAATAATTTCAAAAAATGCATCCCTATTTTTATATGTTATATATTTTTTAATATTGTAAGATGAGAGGGTGGACTAGACTGAAGGTGAATAAGGTGTCCTCAAAGCATCTAATGACTATTTCTCAAGATATTTATGGGAACATTTGGCTTTCCTTAATTTTTGATTGCTCCTCATTTTAAATAATGTTTCTTTCTTCCCTCTTACAACAATCAATTTTATAATTCTCTTAGCATGCCATGTACTTTTATATGTTTTTTTTGTTTTGTGTTTTAATTAAAAGGGGTCGAGTGGATCCAAATGGATGTGGTTGATAGTCACATACATAATAAATCTATCCTTATAAATCTTTTTTTTTCTAGTCTCTCTTTCATTTGACATGCTCATAGCCCCATGTTTGTTGTTCCATATATATTTGGACTTGACAAGGGGAGGTGGATTCATATGACCTCAATGACAATGATGATCAGGATGTTTATGATGATGATAATGATGGTGATTAGCTTTTAAATGCTTCACAATCTGAAACAAAGGAGGAACTGAATATTGTAACAACATTTGATTATCTTTGATGACATTATCTTATGTCTATTGTTTTATGACTTTAATATTATATTGTGTTTTATGACATTATATTTTATTTATTGCTCTATTTTTGTAACCTCACATCTCTTCTTTGTCGAATGACAGTATGCAAGTGAGTACAGAATCAAAGATTGGGGTGTTATGACGCAGAATGTGCACCTTTACTTGTTAAGGCCATGTGACACATTTAGAGTTGATGGTGGCCATCCATTTTGGTCATGAGACAAACCTAACTTAACATCATAAGATTCATGGTTATAACCTATTCTAAAGATAACCCATCGATGTGATGGAAGTGGAAAATGTATGCTTAAGGTAAGAGAAATCAACAAAAGGCAAAACAAAAAGGAGGACAATAGATGAAATCTTGAAAAATTAGAGCATCATCAAGAGAGATAGGCTAGAAAGATCATGGATGGCTAGGGAGAATATGTTCAATTTATGTTATCTTGTCAAGATAGCCTTAAATTTTATCAAAGATGAGATGGCAGCATATGATTTGAGTGAAAACTCGGCACATAGAAGGGAAGCTTAGATTTAGCAAAGATAATATTATTGATAAATGTAGCAAGAAAGAGAATGGGTGGAGCAATAGCAAGTTGAATACAATAATGGACCTCAGGTTAAATGTATTATGTTCATTGGTTTTAATGATGTTAATGTTAATTTAAATTCAACTTACTCAACATTAACATTAATATTTATGCAACAATCATCATTTTGATTATATAGGGGTGACCCTCAAGCCCATTCTAGTGATGAAGATGACATTTCTTTGAGATAAATGCATTTATGGAATGGTAAATATGTTCATTGGGGGGTGTAACAAATCAAAGTGTGCATGATAGGTTGCCTCATAAATTGATATTGTACTTATTATTATGACTATGTATTATATGTACTCTTCTTTATTTCCCATACCTTTCTTTCAACCCTACCATTACATATTTTGATAGTGATGTATATTGTTATTGCATATAGGCTTTTGGTGGAGATGAGCTGGTGCAATCATAGGCATGGATGGACCATGTTTAGGAGGTATGATAGTTACTTATTATTTACCAAAACTAATAAGTTTATTCTTTGTTTGTGTCTTATTCTTGTATTTTATCAAGATTTCTAAATTGCACATTTTCAAATGCAAGTGTCCAAGGTGACATGCATTCATGTGGTCGATCACTTCAACCTTTTTGTCCATTTCTAGAGGCTTAAAGGCCATGGCATAAATATTGATATAACCTTGAGGATATTGCATTAGATAATATTATTTATATACATACATTTTGACATATTATGTATGACATGTTTGATATCTGGTCAAACATATTAGTTGGATAGGAGATTTGAATATAAGTGTTTCATTTCTGCTTTATGCTAGATATGTAAATTTTTGTTTATGTATGATTCAAGCAATGGTTTAGTGGTTAATTTTCAATTACCGATGTATTTCACAATTTTGCATGGTTCAATGATGCAATGTTTTTCCCATGTACTCATTGTATGTTTTTTACATGTATAGTATGTGATGTTTTTGACTAGTGATCTATCATCTTCACATGTATACCTTATTCACCTTTCATTATTTCACATGTTAATAAAAAATTTCACATGTTTTCATGTCTCTATGTCTATATAAAAGTAGCTTTGGTGGAGAGGATTAAAATATAATATTTTTATGCATGGTTTGTTTCTCTAACATTCCTTTGTATCATATTATGTGTTTGTCTATTTAGGCAATCGACACAATAACTATTAATGACTATGTCCCATGGTTTGAGGTAGGGGAGGAGGGGAGAGAAGGAAATGGGAAACACTCTAATACATTAGAATGACCATGCCATAGGTATAGATTTCATACTCTAATATAATAGTTTCATTGTTTTCATTTGAGTTAGAAAACTCTTTATGTTTAAGGAAATTATTCATAATTTCCAAACTGTCAATGACTAACATGAGAATATAGGATGTTTAAAGCCTATACCCATGAAATATTTTCTTATATTTATACTTTGAAGCTCTTGTGGAAGTCGGTGTCCTTGCATAGTTTTAGCCATCAATAATGTAAGTAAACCGATGTTGTTAGTTGGTGAACCAACAATTCCACCTTAAGATGTGTAGAAGTCCTTACTCTACTTAATAAATGACATTTAAAATTGGAATGGTAAGATTATATAGATGCATTAGTGTCTTGCCTAGTATGTGAAAGTGTCTAATAACATCACGACCACATTCCAACCCTGTATGCCTATTTTTGTTCCCAGTATTTGAAAAAGGTAGATTGAAAGGAGATATATATTTATATAGAATTTTTGGACTCCCTTGCAACCATGTCCTCATCAAAAAAACTATGCATTATGAACCCTAAGTCCTGAAACATCACACATCTGACATCATCATCTTTCACCTTTGCTATCAAATTCTTCAACCACATGCAATGAACATGCCAAATGCATAATTAGACCTCATAGTTTAATGTCTCCTTAAATAACATAATAATTTTTCATAAGTAAATGGAATAAGGTGGGGATGGTGTCTATGAACATATAAATATGAATTACATGATGTGTGTAGGAATAACGATGATTCACCTAATAGTTTTTATCTCTACATCGACATCATCGACCATAAAGGCACTAATTATCCATTTAATGTCTTTTAGATACACTCTTTGAAGAATAATTTTCATCCATTTTCTTATGTCAATTGTACATGACCGAGATATAATGACCCATGTAACGGGCACACCTTCATGTTTGGAATCAAACATTAAAAATGTATATAATTAGAATTATACAATAAAATAATAAAAATATTAGAGTAATTAATATTATTACAAATGTTAGAACAACTAATATTATCAAATAATATTAAAAACATTAGCATAATACCTTCATTGCATTCATCCCAAATGTTGCATCCATCACCAATAAGTTATGCTTATCAAATATCAACAACCATTCCAGTTGTTGTGGGAGATGGATGACCAAGCTGAATTGGATTTCCCCATCCCCATCAAGCTCTCCCCCATTGTATCCATGATATAAAAACCACTTGTCAGGATTCATAGTGCCCACTCCTAAACACTTGTTGCATCACTAGTATTATACATGTATCTTGCCTCCTTTAATCATTCTCTATTGTATATGTCATGCTTGCTCAATAAATCATCTCACTCTATTTCACCACTAAAAATACAAGTTTATCATATATTATATCCCAGTGTTTTAGTTGGATAGAATCAATAGACATTCCCAACAATAGTAGCTTATGAACCCATTCATTATGTTGAGGGCTGATGTGAGGAGAAAAAAACATTTCTTACCCTTAAAATATTTATATTATTGGTCATGGTAATTATTGTGCTCATTTTATATGTGCTCTACTTGATTTTATGTGAGTAGCACATGATCAGGTTTACAAATCATGCATCATGTGATGAAATGATAATGACAAATATACCTTATATGCCTTTGACCTAGCCAGCTACCCTTTTCAAACTTGGGCATTAAAGACTTGTCTTTTAGCATGGCATCAATTTCCTGAAGATCATCAAGGCCATATGAACACCATTACCTACATGATTGTGGTGAACAAATAAATAGTCATGCAAGATGAAAAAAATTTAAATGAATAGAATATAATATCATATAAATAGATGCCATCTTGTAATATATAGTGTGAGATGATTCACATGACATATTTATAGGTTTTGGTGATCTTAATATCATTTCCAGTAAAATCTAATTTTTTCTTGTGATTTGAAACATAAAAATTTGTAAGAAACAATTCCCCCTTGATTCTCCTTTGATGAAATCATTAACCCTATCTTGCTCAACCTAGGCAACCCACAAGTCTTCCTTATTGATGTCAAAAAAATTATCCCACTTAATACAACTACAATCAAATGTACCCTCACCTAGCTTCTATAGTTCAAGGTGCATTATTTCTTCATGCCTTTTTGCCTCTATTACAGCCTACAAGGAGAACTTTTCATTGAATGAGTTAGAAATAGACTTTTCATATTGAGTGAACATAAGTTTTCATGTATTATAAAGGACTTTTATTTTTTATTGAATGCCATATCATAAATAAAAGCCATGAACTACACATAGAAATTAAAATATGATGATTCAAACCGTTTAAGAAAAATATGATAGAAACTATGAATGAAAAGGTTATAAGAATGTATAAAAGCTCATTGAAATCAATATAAAACCTTCATAAAAAATATCAAAATCAATGCATCAAAACATATAAATGGACAAAATAGTGCATGCACGTGGTTGTTGTGTTTATAAATGATCTTAAGTGGTACACACTAATTACATGCATGTGGGCTAGGTGTCAAAATGTGATTTTGATATGAATCCCATAACTTCAGGAAAGGGTTGAAAAAGGAGAAATTGCTAGGAAGCCCATAAAATGAAGACATATTTTTAAAATTATGAAATTTTATACGAAGCCAATATAATTAAGGGAAGGTCAAATAAAAGTGAAATTACTAAGAATCCCATGTGATATTCTCATTGTCTATCAAATAATCATTAATTGCATTAAATTAGAGGCATGGACATACTAGTATTTATGTATAGCACATGAAATGAAATGATAATAGGCGACACAAGAAAAATTTATACATGTGTGTATTAAAAATTATATGAGACCATATGGGATTAAATTTATCCCTTTCAATTATAAAGGTAGGTTACCTTATCACCCACAACAAGGTCAAGGCATAAACCATATTGATTTATTAGAGCTTTAGTGTAGCAAAATAGGCTACCAATTTTATTTAAATGTTTTCATCATATAATACCACTACCATAATTCCCATATACCAGATCGTAATTTTTGGCCCCTAAATTTAGGGAGTCCCATGGGATGATAGAACATAATTATGAAAACAAATGAAAGTTTATTATTAATTACATGTATAAAATTATGCAAAAATATATCATGATAAAAAATCTTCTTCTTCACTACATGTACAAAATTATACCACTATCTAATATTTATTCTTTAAAACTAATCTAAGTAGTGCCCATCATGATCATGGGAATTTTTATTGTTGTTAGATTCTTTTGATGGTGTTGGAAAATGGCTTCTTTGCCATATTGATTCTTGGTATGTAAGGTCATCCAACATGTGTTTAGGATTCAAATCTAGAGAATTCCATAATTATCATGAATATTGTCCCACGTTAAAAGTTGAAATCTAATCATAAGGTGATATGTATGAAAGAATCTCTCTAGAAAGAATGTTGCATACCTAGTTCTATCAAAGTACATGTCAAACCAAATTTTCACCATGGAATCAAAGATATTCTATGTTTTATAATAATTAATTTTGATAAGAGATTAAACTTAAAAATTATATCCAGCATTTCCATTTGTCGACATGAGCAATTGTGTTTTAATAGTTCCAAAGTAAAAGTAACTTGATCTAAGTCTCTTCTTGTTACAACTCTACATTGGATTAGGGAATTCCATAAGTGATCAGAACACCAAATAGAGAGGGGTTTCAATAATAGTTACATACTAAAAATAAACACACAAACCATGTTGGATGAGAATATAAATGACAAAATGACCAAGTGTGTGTGTGTGTGTGTGTGTGTGTGTGTGTGTGTGTGTGTGTGTGTGTGTGTGTGTGTGTGTGTGTGTGTGTGTGTGTGTGTGTGTGTGTGTGTGTGTGTGTGTGTGTGTGTGTGCGCGCGCGTGTGCGTGTGCGTGTGCATGGGTGTGCGTGTGCGTGTGCGTGTGCGTGTGTGCGTGTGCGTGTGTGTGTGTGTGCATATGCATCCACACTAATCAAGGGAATATACACATGTGGGTTGACCTTAAAAGATAGTAAAATGTGAAAATAAAGGCATAAAGGACCCATGAATTAAGGGGATAGTCATATGGGCTAACCAAGGAAAATACACCAAAAGAATATTTTGGACATTTTGAGAGCATTCATAGTTACACAAAGGAAAATGAGTAGTTGATATGTAGGTTTTCATATGATTTTCATCTGATGGATATATTATTATATGAAAATAGTGTTCACAAAATTTCAATTTATGAGGAAGACCTAAGTTAGGGGATGATGACATAAGGCCAAAAAAAAGGAAATTCTACTAAAAATATCTAAATGTATGTACATAGACCATATGTGATCAAACATGAAACATACCTAATGTAAACGGGTCGTGTACTATAATTAGGTGTCTACAATAAAACATAAATATAAAAGGAGAGATGGGTCATTAATTGTGAATCATATCATTTATAAATTATATAAACCAACTAATCGAATTCATATGATCATAAATTTTGATTTTGTTTTATTATCACCATATCATTGATGTTATGTGTAAAAAATATGAAAATATAATATTGTATATTAGAAACCATAATGTAGATTAAAATGAATTCATTTAAAATTACATTTCAAATAATACATTGCAATAGAAAATGGGGATATTTAACATAAAACACAAGAGTTAAGTTTTTAAGATCTTTCTCCTAACAACTTATGATTGTTAAGTAGAATAATGGGTATGTTTGTGCCTCTAAAATTGAGATTGGAGAAAAGAGTTTGAATCTGAATAATGAAATAAAGAATTGTGTTGATGAATCTTAAGGAGGCCAAATTTATGTTGAGTTATATATCTAATGAATAGAGCTACACATATTTGACCTTCATAATGAATAATATCTCATATAGAGCAATTATTTCATCTAAAGAGGTAGTAAACCCTTCCATGAATGTCATAATAAATTGAAAACATATATGCATAATGTTCCTTTGACTTTAGTTATTTATTAAAAATTTGAAAAATACATTGATGTATGGAGTAAAGTGACTTGACTTCATGAAATACTGATGAGAGCATACTAGTTATTTCCCCAAAACAAATCTTATTCCAAAAGGAATAATGGTGCATTTAAGATTTTTAATAAGTCCATCTTCTATTTGAAGATAATGAAGAAAGTAGTGATGCATTTTTTTATAATAGTTTTAACCTTTTTTTCAAATTTTATAGGAGATTTATAATTTCAATCTTGATGTAGTATGAATTGAGTATGAATATTTCATTAATATAAACGTATACTTAATGAAATATTTGACTTGATAATTAGTGAAATATTTAGGATTTATAAAAATGAGTGCAATACATCTTTGTCACATCTAAATTTTAGTGTCCATTTATTTTATCACTTAGACCATTATAATCTATACAATTATGATGAAATTATATAGATGGCATTATAATAACCTTAATTGTTTATATATTTCAAATATAATTAATATTGTTGACAAAACAAAACAAGAATAATTTTTTGATTGTGCAAAAAAAATTTGCAAGGAATTATAAATTAGGAAAAAGGTAATGGGTGGTGGCCAGTCAAAATAAGGGAAAATAAATGACATATAACTCCTTTACATCCTTTTTTTAGGTGGGTTCTTTGAATGAGAGAGAGATATACACAGAGTTTGTTGTCATTGATTTAGATGATGGGAAATTGAGTTAGGACAAAGCCTCATAGGTATTCCTATTACACATCTATCCCTATTATATATTTGGTATAAAATAGAATGAAATATCAAATTTTACCTCATCCCATTTATTTTAAATCTCTCCTCAAATTTGTATAACAATTATAATATATGATTATCATTAATAATGATAATATAACCCCTAATCCAAAACTTTGATAGGGTATTGCCTTGATTTTAATGTTTTAATTATGTTATTTAATAGCTTAGTTAAAATCCATATAACATGATTATGGTATGTTGTAGCCTTATTATCATCCACAATAAAAGTTAAGATTAACAAAAAATTCATAGTTTTTACCATGTTTGCAGAAACCATAAATTTGACAAGAGATTGAAGGAATTTTCCTAAATTTACAATAATAATATATATTTTAAAAAAATATTCATATTTATTACCATGTATTTATATATATGGTACATATATAACATATTATTTTGAATTTTGTTACCCTATATGCACACAAATGAATCATTTGACTAAATCTTTTGAAGTCATTTACCCTATATTTACAAAGACTGTATATCAGACAACATCTTTACAAATTGAACCCAATATGGTCTATGTTTTAGAAGTTTTCACACTTATTTATTGTAGAGCACAAGATTAACCCAAACATTTGAGTAATTAAAGATTAATTTTAGGAATTAAAGAGTAAGAGGACAAACTTAAGGCAAAAGTGTGAAATTGGCAAACGTTGAAAACAACATAAGATAGGTTCTAAGCTCCATTAGAAGATCCAAAAAAAATAATATAGTTTATTTACAGTCAATGAATGGTAGCTTGAGGGCTTGTTGGAAAAGAATCATACTAAAAACCATAAAAAACCAATCACAAAAGGGATGTGGAAACATTATGCAAGCTTAGCGATATGGGCATTTAAGTACTATTATAATTTTAGCACAGGGAGAGATTGATAGGGAAATTTTAACATAACAATTTTTAGAAGAATAGAATAAAATCAAGATAGTAGAGGAATAAATAGAACAAAACATTCAATAAACTTCTTCCTAGACAAAAACATGCACAACTTTCCTAAACAAAAACATGCACAACATTTTATAGCTTTTAAGATAAGAAGTTAGAATAGATGTGAGAATAAAAAATTAGTTTTTGCTAGGTAGCAATGAAATCAATATTAGTATAGTTTTCAATGAATTTATGCAATTTATCATTATATATGGGACTACCTCATTTTTTTTTAATAAACTTTTCTTGCAATTTTCATCGATTTTCTATGATCAACTTTTAATTTTTCTTTTTTATTCATGTCTTTACTTTTAGTAGAAATTTGATTTTTTTTAGGTCATGGGCCATGGGCATTTTAATTTTCATGTGAGGGCAGTATTATCTAGCACCCTATCCATGGTGTCCCATCTATTTGTAGTAGTTTGGTGCTTCTAGGGTCATATATCCCTTGGGCACCTAAAATAGGGTGATTTCATTTATCTACCAATGAGTTTTCTAGATATTCTTGATTAAGTAAATTGATTTTTATTGTAAGTCCCATTTCTTACTTCTGGTACATGGTTATATAATAACTCAATTGATTTATATGATAATTCCTAGTTTTTACTTCTATTATATGGTTACATAGCTCATAAAATCATTAGACTAAAATAGTTGTTCTTCTCATAAAAACACATACTCAGTCCTCCTAGTTTAAACATAGAAGATCCTTTAGCAGATGGCCATTTTAAGGGACAAAATAAATAAGAGCCCAATATTACCTTATTAAAATGAAAATGCATATGAACCTGTATAAAATTGAATCCCTAACTTATTTAGGACATATTCATTTATATTTGTGATCACATAAGGCTAAATATGAGGCTTGCTTTGAAGAATGATATATATTTTTTTGTTTTCATATTGCATAATTAGGCTAGAGTAACGAATATTTTTCTTAGATCCCAACCTCCCACCATTGATGATTATATTCATGAGGTAATGCTTATATAAATTTGTTATTAGTAGAGTGCCCATCAGATTCTATGTGTTTGTCATAAATTTCCAAATAGATATTATCCCTTTCCAAGATTATGAATGATGGAAATCTAATATAAATCCTTATATTTTCATAAAGCTATCTAGTCCCTACAAAGAAATGGTAGTATGACTGGCATTATGATTAAATAGTTAAGGTTTTGAACTAACTGAATCTATGACAAGAAATCTTAGTAGTCATTTTTTAAATTTTCTTAGGCATTCTATTTGAGAAAGCTACATTGCTTCTATTCACATTTAGGGTTATAGATGGACTTGGTCTTGATGTTAACCAAGTAGTTATAAACTACCTCAATGAGTTTAAACTCAATGTTTTTAAAGAAGATGTATTGAAATTTCACTCCCCTAAGCCCTATCCATATAATCAAGCCCTCGTTATCAAGGATAAAGAGAGACAAGAGATATTGGGCCAGAAAATGGTGTATATGACCCTACATAAAATTGAATACCTAACTTATTTATGATTGATTCATTCATATTTATGATCATAGGATGGCAAGTGGATATTGAATACGTTGAACAAGGAAAGAAATCCTAGAGTTTTTTATGAATGTGAAAAAATTGAATCCATAACTTATTAAAACAGACAAAATCCCCAATATACAAAGTAGGAATAGGTATGGAGAAAAAAGGAAAATGCTTCAAATCTCCATATTCTAGTGAAAAGTAAATCAATATCAATGTAATAGTGTTAGAAACGATGAAGAAAGACCTGATATGCTTGTTAGCAAGGATGAACTATCATTGATAAATCACTAGGCAAAAAGATCACTGATAAATCTTATTGCTTCTTATCTATCAAAGATACCTGATATGCTAGTTAATCACTGGTAGGATTTTATGTTTTTTAAATATATAGTTTGTGTGAAATGGAGAAAAGGAGTTGTCTAGAAGGATCTAGAAAAATAAAGAAAAAAATACAACTATTTTTTTCTCATTTTGATGTGGTGATTGTAATTGGGGGTTTCTTATTCCATGCAGTATCCATAGTTATTGTAATTACTTAATATATGTAATTTATTATTGATATTTCTTGACTCAATTTAATTCAATGAATGGATTCCTCTTCCCTCAATTTTGAATTTGATTCTTCAATTATTTGTCATCTATGTTTTGTAGAATAGATTTTATAGATTATTTACAGGTATGTTCTCGAATTTTGAAGAAGGTTATCAAAGTCTAGCTTCTAAGTATTATGCTCCAACATTGGTATTTAGAGGTTTAGTCATTGATTTTTTCTCATGGTGAGTGAAATTATTTGTATTTTTTTAATAACTAACTATAGTTTGGAAGGCAAATATCTAAAGTTAATCTTGAGATAATCTCTTAACAATTTTTTAGGAGAGATTTTTTATAAGTAGCTGCATCAAATTTTATAAATCTTTCCTTCTATAATGTGTTTAATAGTGATTACCTAGAAGGTGATGGGCCACACTAATTAACATGTATGAAGAAATGTAAATGGATATAGATATTCATATGTTGATTATAAGTGTGAAAATTCCAATGGAGATATAGATGAGCTTTCTTTCTCATTAAGAAAAATAATTTTTATAAAATAAATTTGGGCTTGATATGCTAGTTTCGTGTCTCACAAAAACCAATTGTGAGTGATTTGGTGCAAGAGAAATTTAATAAGGACATACTAAGTCACACATTACAATAATTTGTTACTATTATTTTTATAGGGGGCTCAATATTATCTAATTATTTTAGGTCTATAACATTTGTATTTGATTTTTTTAAATTTTTCTAAAATAAATTTTTGCTTGATATACTCTAATTTTATTTCTCACATAATCAATTGTGATTGATTTGGTTCAAGAGATGTTCAATAAGAACATATTAAGTCACACATTACAATAATTTATACTATTATTTTTATAGGAACTTAATATGATCTAGTTATGTTGAGGTCTATAACAATTGTATTTGATTTTTTTGTTGTAATCATTAAAACATAAATATACTAAATCGTTGTTCTTTGGGTTTTAGGTTATGAGAAGCTATGTGATTAATTTAATGGATATATGTATTTGATTTTTTTGTTGTAATCATTAAAACATAAATATGCTAAATCCTTGCTCCTTAGGTTTTAGTTTATGAGAAGCTATGTGATCAATTTAATGGATATAGATAAAGGTTAGGGTGTAAGATGATATGAAAATGAAGTCTTGGTAAAAAGGTAAAAAAATCGTATTTTCTCTTCTAAAAGTGAGGAGTTTATGAGAAGCTATGTGATCAATTTAATGGATATATGTATTTGATTTTTTTGTTGTAATCATTAAAACATAAATATGCTAAATACTTGCTCCTTAGGTTTTAGTTTTTGAGAAGCTATATGATCAATTTAATGGATATAGATAAATTTAATGAATATAGATAAAAGTTAGGAAGTAAGATGATATGAAAATAAGTCCTTATAAAAAGGTTAAAAAATCGTATTTTCTCTTCTAAAAGTGAGGTCTTCAACTAGCAAGGAAAAAAGAACAATGACTAAAGCATTTGGTGGACGAGCTTTGCAAACATGACCAATGTCTATATGGTGGACGAGCTTTGCTGAGATTGTATCTATTGAGTGGACAAGCTTGGGTGAGATTGCATATATTTAGTGGATTTGGTAGGTAAGTAATATTAAGATAAAATCATAACAATTGTTTGGCAGTGAGAACTTAAACTATAAGGAAAAAATCAACAAATCTTGCATATAAATAAAGTAAATGTCAGCATCAAAGGGAAGAGAGAATATTTAGTTTGTAGTATATTAAGAGTAACATATTGAATGAATCAAATTTTGTAGTAGAGCTATTCAAATTTGAGCATGTGAGAGTCGAATAAATTTAGGACAACATCTATACTACTATCTTTGGTATAGGAATGAATCAAGAAAACCATCCCATCTACTGGATTGAGTAAAGGGCTAATGAAAAGTGGTTTCCCCCAGCCAAAATCTAATTCATAGAGATGGAAATTCACTTAGCTGGACACCAGCAAGTTAGAGCCGCCGGTAAAAGTTGTTGTGCTAAGGTGTTCTTTTTTACAGAACTTTGATAGATTCAACTTCATAAAATCTATGGAGGAATGTATGTAGTCGTCATCCATATTTGCTATGGCCTTGTGGATCAAACTCGCCAATGGTTGATCTACAACGAGTTTAGATGCCATTGTACAAGTAGCGCCTGATATGACATTACCAAAGTATTCTGAAGGCAAAGGTAGATGAAGCATATTTTATCCATTCACGGAAACAAAAATGGTTGTTATGGCTTCTTTATCTAGTCCTTGAGCTGCAGATATGCATTTCCAAAGATGGGCAAGCAGACTTTCAAATGTGGTGTATAGAAGGGGCGTTCCGTTCCTGGTGGCGGAGGCCTTTTGCTTCACCTGCTTCAACACATTCACACTGAAATGAATGGTTTTTGAGAGAAGAGCCTCAGATCCTTCAAGTTGTGGTAAATAAGTGGGAGCTTGAAACTCAGTATGAGGGAATATGGATCGCGGTGGAGTCCTAGCTGCCAAAAGGGAGCGGTCATGAACAGGGAGGGGGTCGACTATAAGACCTCATACTGTTTTACTCCACGCGATCATGAAGGCGGCTGCTCCAAATCAGTCTGTAACATGGTGATGCCACCCATGTACCCTATTCTTATGCACTAATTAATATATAAATTTTTATTAATATAATTTGTTTTGGAGAGTTTTTCTACTATTTATTTTTAGATATATGTGTAATTCATTCTTTTTGGGTGTATGGATGTTTTGAATCTCTCATATTTTGATGTAGTGGTGCTTATTATGGATGCAAGCATTTACAAACCTTGTAAATGATAATAGATCTTTTGTTACAAATTAGACTTTTGAAGCATTAGGAAGTGTAAATTCTCAGAGAATTAAAAGTTATTTTAGAAGTAGAATAGAATATGTGTGTGTATGTATGTATACGTATATGTATATGTGTATGTATATGTATATATAGGAAAGGGTAAAAAAAAAGGATGTTTATTATGGATCATGGTTAAGAGAGTTTTCTTAGAGTGAGAAGAGTATTGGATTATATTATTAATATTGTAACAAGATTCTTTCCATTCCTAAAATTTGAATACATATTTATTATTGGTTCATACCTATTCATTTTTTAGTCTAACTCAATAAAAATATATGTTAGAAAATAACTTATTTTTTATCGATATTATGTATCTTTGACATTATTCTTAATCTAACATCATATACTTGTTATCAGACCCTTCACCAATATCTAGTAACTCGACATATGCCTGCAATAATTCTGAAAGATCATTTTAAATTAGAAACATATAATAATAAACTTTTAACACATATAACTCGTCTTGTTGATCCTAATAAGTTCAACATTATTTCATAAAGTATTTGAAATAGTGTACCATGCTCAAAGGTTTCCATCAAATTCTAGGTGTGCACAAACACTACCATTAGTATCAATACAAGCATATTTTTCATACACAACAAAAAAATCAACTCTCTTTCAATTATGTTTAGGTTGGAGCAATGCATTGTCTTTTATTCATCTATAGACTTTTAAAATATTTGAAGGAGGGAAGGTGTCTTTTCTCTACAAAAAAAAATCAAAATAAACTACTTAAACGAGTTATTTATGTGTAAGAGATTGTTCATGCCTCGTCCAATGTAGTTAATAGGTGGTGAAAGTAATTACAAGTGTCAAAATTACTAGTTAACCTTTTTCAATGTCCATTGATTATTGTACACTTACATAATGATCATAAAATTGGGATCAATTTTCAATAATGTATAATAAAGGAACTTAAGCTAGTGGAACATACCATGATGCCACTTTAAGAAAAATAAAATAGATTTCCACCTTTAATAAGAGATTAACGAATGATTCAAACATATAATTCAAACACATTAGACTCAGTATAGAAAAAATTTAAACTTCAACATTACATTGGTAACACCCATCTAGACTGGACTTGATTGGTGTGAACTACCTCAACTCCCAAATGTATGAGATTATCTTGCTTCATGCCAAACTATTAATTAAATTGATATTTATTGTACATCTACTATGTTTCCCATTGTGTGCATACTAATCTCAAAACATTTTTCTCTAGGGATTAGAGTCCCTTTTATGAGAGATTTGCATCATAAATTAATTTCTCAGATGAGAGATGAAAGTTATGGGACTTTAATTTAGATAGAAATACAACAAGCAAGGAATGCATGATGGCATTTGAAAATAAATGTGCAACCCATATACCCTCATCATCATCATCATCATCATCATCATCATCATCATCATCATCATCATCATCATCATCATCATCATCTCACTCTTTCACACACACACACAATTATGGCTTGAATATTTTTTTTTTACTTTTTTTTAAAAAATATTTAAGTGTAATTCATTCTTTTATGTTTATAGATACTTCATATCTAGGATATTTTGATTTAGTAGTGCTTACAAGCCTCTTATAAATGATAACAAAACCTTTATTACAAATTATATTTTAAGCATTAAAAAGTGCAAATTCCCAAAGAGACAAAAGCTATTTCAACAAAATATTACTAGGAAAGAGTGAACGATGATGATATATTTAATATGGATCATGAAAGAGAAGGTTTTCTTAGGTTGAGAAGAGTATCAAATTACATTACTATTATTGTAGTAAGATTCCGTCCAAACCTAACATTTAAATCTATATTTATCACTAGTAAATATCATAATCAATTTTTAGTCTAACTTTGGAAAAATACATGTTAGGAAATAACATATTTTTGTAGATAGTTAATAATTATGAATTTACTCTACATATTAGATAAAGTATAATTTGTTAGATAAGCATAATGTCCCATTACATAGTCCACTAAAATGTGTGTGTGTGTGTGTGTGTGTGTGTGTGTGTGTGTGTGTATAAGTATATGTGTGTATATATGTGTGTGTGTGTGTGTGTGTGTGTGTGTGTGTGTGTGTGTATACATGTATATATATGTATATGTGTGTATATATATATATATATATATATATATATATATATATATATATATATATATATATATATATATATATATATATATATATATATGTATATGTGTATATATATATATATATGTATATGTGTGTGTGTGTGTGTGTATATATATATACGTGTATATGTGTGTGTGTGTGTGTGTGTGTGTGTGTATAAGCGAAGGATATAATGTTTCATCAACCTTATTCTTAATACAAAGTCATGTGCTTGTTATTAAACTCTTCATCTAGATATAAAAAAATAATATGTTCCCTACAAGATTTACAAAAGATCATTTTAAATTAAGAACACATAATAATAAACTTTTAATATCATGTAACTTGTCTTGTTGATCTTAATAAGCTCAACATTATTTCATAAATTAGTTGAAATATTGTACCATACTAAAACAATTGGAGTGAAATGAATCAAACTAAATCAAGCCACTAATTATGCCCAATTTAATCCTCATTAGAGTTAGGAAGCATATATGTAGTTGAAGTTGTCAGTGTGTAAGTCATGCATTAGACTGTAAAGTATTTCCAAATTCATATCTCTTCCTCATTAAGTTTATTTTGTCTTACATTCATGTAATTCTATACTTATAAATTAATAGATCTATCAATTTTAATAGCTTCATATACTTTTAGTGATGCAATTTGATCCTCGAGCTAGGTTTGATCTTGTAGTTTTTATTTTCTTACAGTTTCAATAAATTTCTTAGGGTATTTGTTTTCATTTATCAATAAGGAAATGTTTACAACCATTTCTCCAATTCTTTACTTGAGGTTGTCCTCCTTGTCTTTTCTAACCTTTTAGCATTGTTCAGATACATCCAATTTTCTTTTCAAATGCCTTATTTGGCATTCTTAACGTTGTCATCCACATTTGCATTCATTTATTTGATAATTTCACATTGGTCAACAAAATGTATTAGCTAAATGGGATGGGGATTCTTGGAAGCGACATAGATGTAGAGCCATGGGGATTTACTAAAAACATTTCACTAAAAAAAAAAAAAAACAGCTAAGGCTATGAAGGGATAACACCTGAAATTTGATTATTGACATTATAGTTTGAACTGAAAATACAATTCATTTTCTACATCATAGGTTCATTGGTGCCTTTCCTTTTATATTTATTATTATCCACTATTGAACAAACACATAGATTTTAATATTAACATGAGAGATTCAGGTATGTTGACATGCAATTATTGGGATATACCCTTAAATAAGATGTAGAGGAACACTATATCTAGTACAATAATGGACAATAATGTAAAATAATATATCAATACAAGAAAAGGAAAGTCTATACACATCTATTATGTTAAGGAATGTAAAAACATTATTTCTATATATAATTATGTGAAATACTGTAAAACGGTAATTCATATATAGAAATATGTGAAAGGGTGAAGGTTTTCCCTTCCAAGAAAGTGGTACAATGCTTTTGTAGAAAAATAAAATGTTACTAAATTATAAACATAAAAGTGTGGCTATATACAATGAGGCAATGTGGATGGGTGTAACTTTGTGATAATGGATAATCAAATAGATTCAATAGGGGACTCGTCGTCATCATTTTATTATTGTTATTTATAATTGTGATAATATGTTTGGATGGTGACATGTACAATCACTATTTTAATTTCATGTAAAAGGCCACATTACATTTGATGTTTACCTACACAAACATGAAAAATGTAGAGAATGCATGCCATGTTCCATCCAAAATTTGAAAGAAATGTGACAATTTCATATTTGAATTAGTTTTTCATAAGTAATGTCAACAAAATTAGTTATTTGAAAGAAACCATCAATGGATGATTATATGACTTGTAATTACAAGTTGTCTTAGGAATGTACTATAGTTTATTTAAGTTGTCTGTAATATTTGAGATTTAGGAATATGCTTTGAGTTATGTTTAAGCTTTGTAATTGAAATTTATTAAGTATCAATGTAAGGGGGCTAAATAATTTTTTACCTTACTCATTAATATTAGTCACAACTAGTCTCGAGTGTTTATTTTTACCATTGAATTCAAGGTATAAATAGTTTTTCTTAATGCTCAGGGTATCAATTATTAAATAATAAATAGTTTGGATTTCCAATTCTTTCCTTATTCTAAGTAGAGTGTTAAAGGATGTCTCTAAATAATTCCAAGGTGACTTTGTGTATCTACCAATATATTTTTGTATCATAGTGATGTGTAGATATATTTTGTATTTTTGGTGGTGAAAAGTTGAAAATTATTGTTCTTAGAGGATTAATCATCAAGCATTATTTAAAAATTATGTGACCCAACTGTGTTCAAAATGGCATAAAAAATATGTATCTTTTAAGTTTAAAGATATTTGTAGGGTTAGTGCACATATATGTCGTAATTAATTTTTACCCTTTTCTAAAAGGTGAGTGTCTGAAAGTCTAATTATTACCTGCTGAAAGAAATATGCAAGAAATGTTCATCTAAAACAAAGTCCCACTTTTACAATTGCTTTGTACAAACCATGTAAGATTTGATCTCATTCAATAATTAATGTTTTCATATTTTGAAACATGATTTGATTGCACGATCCATGGTGGAATCAAGTCGTGAAGAGTAAAAAATGAATAAGTATTAAAAAAATACAAAGTCTAAACATTTCCTTTACAAAAGATAGAGTTTCAGAGATTCGGGAAAAAATTGCAATATCACATCACAACTTGTTCGATGTAAAAATGCAATTGAAGCCCAATGAACGGAAGGAGACAAAATTGAATACATGGTAGCATCACTTGCCCCTGTAGATTTCAAATGGATGCCCCGGATAAGGAAACATGATTTAAGTGTTTCAGGGAATCAGGACATGGATGCACTATTACGTTGATTTCATGTTAAATGCAAATGAAGCTCCAACCCCAAATGCATTAAGGCATTAATGGACACGTGGAGGAGGATCAGGAGCTCAGGGCAGGATTTCTAAATTGAAGCCCAGGAGATGTGTCATCAAAGGGAAGCTATGGGTGTTTTAAATCCATATTAACTCTTGGGTCAAATCCGTATGGAAGTCTGAGGCCAAATTGCAAGGAAAGTTTTCAAGGGTGTCGACTTAATAGACATTCCGGGAGAGTTTTGCACTTTTACATAAAGTGCAAATGTGCAGCCGAGGTCCAAAATCTTGATGAGTGCAAACATACACATGGGTTTCGAAATACCACCGAAGATGAATGGTGCACGTGTCATCATCACATTTAACGATGACGCGAAAAGGGAGATTTCACACAAAGAAGAGGAGAAAAACAAACCATTTTTAGTTGCTTTCTATTTTCTCTACAAATTTGTTAAAACTCCATGGAAGGGTTTTTCAAAGCCCAATCAGTCTGCAGTGCATTTTTCATGCCACAAGGTTTCATTATATAGTGGCGGTTTTGTTGAAGTACGTACCGTAGAAATGTCACCATCAACCATATAAAAATCTAAGGAGAAGTTCACATGCAAGGATCATAAGGTATCTTCTAAGCATACAGCAACATATGGTGGTACTTCTGCTAGTGCATACTATTCTGTGTCAGGCACATTTTATATGCTGGACTCGGTAACTGTGTTTATTCTGGGGGACTCATTGCATAATGTGTGGTTTAAAAATATAGATGACACTGATGATAATTCTGGATCTTTTGGCACGAATACAAACTCTGATTCTATTTCCAACAATGGTAGCTATTCTAGTGAATCTGAAGATAAAAAAGACAAGAATGGGACAGGAAGATTCGAGAATACACCAGGCTTGTTAGGTGGAAGTGATAAAAATGACAAAATACGTCAAAAGAATGAAAATAGGCATCAAAATAAGAAAGAGAAGCGTGCACAGGAACTTAGAGATCGATGCACTGGCTATCTCATGACTAGGAAAATTGAAGCATTTTCTCATCAACTTGTACCTATGGGATTCTCATTAGAGTGGGCCACTATGGCCCTTATTTAGAATGAAGGCTGAGTTGAGGATTCAGTGAATTGACTTCTTGAAGGAGAAGATGGTGAACTCAAAGATAGAATGCCAGGAAATCTTAAGATAGATATATCTGAAGAACTTGCCCATATTACAGGCATAGAAAGACAAGAAAATTATCCAAGATTCCAGATCCTCTGAGAGAATAAATACAGCTTTATTTTCTTAACAAGTAAGTTATTGTGGCGGAGGCTCGGGAACATGGGGCAGGATTACAGAATTGCATAGTTCAGAGATCTGGGAGAAAATTACAATGGTACATTACAGTTCGTTACGTGCAAATTTGCAACATGTAATTGAAGGTCTGAAACCTACGACATGTGTGCTCGTCTGTTGGGTCAAAGCTCACACAGAGGTTCAAGGATCAAATGCAATGAAACTTTTCAAAGGAAAAATAATTGTGGAGATGCAGAGACATTTTGCACTTTTGCATTTTTGCAAATGTGCAGCTGGGTTCCAAAAACCTGCAGAAGGCCAAAGAGTGCAAATGTGCACGAGGGTTCTGAAAACCCATAGAAGACAAAGTGGTGCACGTGTCATTTTTAGGTTTAGCGATAACCTTTAAAGCAAAAGGAAACAAAATCTAAGTGTGCAAGGCCTAGGACTTTTGAAAAGAAATGTAGCTTACACAGGTAAAGGGAACAATGGGAGTGCAGATCACATGCTTTCAATAAACAAAATTAAAGCTGCTGCATGAGAGAGAGTGTTGGTAACTGATGCTGGATCATCCAGTCTCCTCTATGCAGAATTTAGACAAACAGTTTGCCCTCAGTTTGAATTTAAACACTCAGTTAATAATTAATATTAGTCTTTATTTTTTACGTCAGTTTTTCTTGGACAGCAAACAATACATGCATATTTGAAACTATTCTTAAACTGCTGTGTATTTTTAAACCTTTGATTAGACTGCTGTTCAAACAGCCTGTTAAACTCACCTAAATTAAGCTTTCCTTATTATTAATAAGTGGTTCTGTACAGCGCTGCAGATTGAATGGGAAAAACCTTTTTTTTTTTTTGGTGTTAATGCTGTAATTGGAATACAGTACAGTAATAAAAAACAGGGTACTCTGCCTTCTACAAATTTAATATATGATTTGTGTTTACTATGTCTATTGATATTTGGTAAAGGATGCAAATGATTTGGCTATGTTCTTGTTGCTATTTTTTTTCTCTGTCATGATTATTTTAAGAGCTGTTTCAGAATTCACATTTGGTATCAGAGTAGGATTTTTTCTTTTGGGTTAAAGATTTAGTAGTTGGAATTTTGCCAAAAATTTATCATGTCAAATTCTAACTCCTTGCCCATTGCAAAATTTGATGGAAATGAGTATGATTATTGGTGTATCAAAATGATGACTTTTTTGATAGGAAAAGATTTGTGGGAGATTATTGAATCAGGTTATGCAGAACCAGCTGATTGGAATGCCCTCACAGCAAATGATAAAACAGCTAAGAAGGAGGCTAAGAAGAAGAATGCTCAATCCTTATTTCATATTCAACTAGCTCTAGATAAGAGCCTATTTCCATGAATTGCAGGAGCAAAGACAGTGGATGATGCTTGGAAGACTCTAAAAGAAGCTTACCAAGGTAGTGATCAAGTCAAAGTTGTCAAGTTACAGACATTGAAGAGAGAATTCAAGAATTTAAAGATGCATGAAGCTGAAAGTGTGAGTACCTATTGTGTCAGAGTAAAAGATGTGGTCAATAAGATGGCTACACTTGGTGAAATTGTGAACAATGAGGTTGTGATCAAAAAGGTGTTGATGTCTTTCACACCAAGGTGGAACCATGTTGCCATAATCATAGAAGAAAGCAAGAACTTGTCTACCCTTCAATTTGATCATCTAGTTGGATCTTTAATGTCTCATGAAGAAAGATTGAGAGATTCATTTGGAGAAAGTGAAGAGAAAGTTTTTTCCTCCAAATTACAAATCACAAAGAATGAAGATTCCAATAGTAGCATCAAAAGCAATTAAGGCCAAGGTAGAGGTTAAAATTAGAATTACTCAAGAGGAAATAGAGGTAGAGGTGGTTTCTGAGGAAGAGGTGGTTTCAGAGGAAGAGGTAGAGGCTGATTTGATAAAATAAATATTCAGTGTTACCATTGTAATAGGTATGGCCACTTTAATTATGAGTGTAGATTAAAAGAAGGTAATAATGGTAAAAACATTCATTATGCTCAAGAAGGTGATGAAAATCCTCCAAATAATTTATTTTTATCTTATGACAAAGCTGAAAATGTTTCTAAAGATGTTTGGTATTTAGATTCGGGATGTTCTAACCACATGTCAGGGAATGAATTTTTTTTTCTATAATGGGTGAAATTTTTAAATTCAAGATTAAGCTTTGTGATGACAAATCATTGGAGGTTGTTGCAAAAGGAGCTATGGAAGTCCATACAAAAGAAGGTATGAAGAGTGTTAAAGACATTTATTACACTCCAAAGTTAAAGCATATTTTTTTAAAGTTTTGGACAATTATGTGAGAAGAATTATAAAGTTGTATTTGACAATCAACAATGTATAATTTATGATAAGAATCAAGGAAACAGGGTGGTAACAGTTGTGCCTATGACAAATAATAGGATGTTTCCATTCAAGTTTGGTGAACATAACAAGAACCTTGTCAATATGGCATATGAGGATACAAGTTGGGTGTGGCATCTCAGGTATGGGCATTTAAATTTTCATAGTTTGAAGATTCTAACATCAAAAGCATAAGTTTCTGGTTTGCCTAAGGTTGAAGAGCACAAGGAAGTTTGCGAAGGATGTGTCAAAGGAAAACATGCAAGAGAGAAATTTCAAAAAGGCAATGCATGGAGGGCCCATTATCCACTCCAGTTAGTTCATTCAAACATTTGTGGTCCTATGCAGACAAAGAGTTTGGGTAAGTCATCATATTTCATTACTTTTATTGATGATTACTCACGACAGTGTTGGGTTTATTTTTTGAAGACCAAAGGTGAAGCTCTTGAGACATTTAAGAGGTTTAGAGCCCTTGTAGAAAATGACAAAGGGTACAAAATCAAATGCTTAAGGACTGATCGTGGAGGAAAATTTTGTTCAAAAGCCTTTCAAGGTTATTGTGATATGCATGGCACTAAAAGACAACTCACCACTACATACACACCTCAACAAAATGGTGTAGCTGAAAGGAAGAATCGTACAGTGGTGGAGATGGCACGAAGCATGCTACAAACAAAGGGATTAAGTAATTCTTTTTAGGGAGATGCAGTTGCTATAGCAGTATATATTCTCAATCAGAGTCTTACTAGTGTACTTGACAGGATGACTCCATATGAAGCCTGGTATGAGAAAAAGCCAAATGTTAATTATTTCAAAGTTTTTGGTTTCTTAGCCTATGTTCATGTTCCTGATCAAAAGAGGCAAAAATTAGATCCTAAAAGTGAGTCATGTATTTTTGTTGGATATAGTGAGAAAAGTAAGGCTTACAGCTTATATAATCCTCTCACTAATAAGTTTATTGTGTCAAGAGATGTGATTTTTGATGATGGGGGAGTTTATGGTCATCAAAAAGGCCATATGGAAAAGTCAAATCTATTTTAAATAAAGTTATTATGAATGATATTGATCATGGTCAGCCCACTAATATTTCTATTCCAAGTGCTACAAATCCACCAAGTAACCCCTCATCTAGTTGTTCAATTTCAAGTGTAAGTCCAGATTCAAGTCCTAGTTCTGGAAGGAAGGCAAGAAGATTGAGTGACATTTATCAAAGGAGTTCAAATCAAGCACATGAAGAAAATTCAAGAGGTGAGACACTAAATTTTGCTTTACTTACCAAGGCTGATTTTGAACCATCATGTTTTGAAGATGCATATACTAATGAGGTTTGGATGCAAGCAATGTAAGAAGAGATGGATTCTATTAACAGAAATGACACTTGGGAGCTTACAAAGCTTCCACATGACAAGAAGAAGATTGGCACCAAATGGGTCTACAAGACTAAGTGTAACAGTGATGGAAGTGTTGAAAGTCATAATGCAAGATTAGTTGCTAAAGGCTTCACACATAAGTATGACATTGATTATGAAGAGACATTTGCACCAATAGCAAGACAAGAGACCATTAGAATGCTAATTTCATTAGAAACTCAAAAGAATTGGAGCATCCATCATATGGATGTGAAAAGTGCCTTCTTGAATGCATACTTAGAAGAAGAAGTATATGTGGAACATCCACAAGGTTTTGAAGTGCAAGGAAAAGAAAATCATGTCTATAAATTAAAGAAGGCTTTGTATGGCCTCAAACAAGCACCAAGAGCATGGTATGCTAGGATTGATGGATATTTTTAGGAGAATGGATTTCAAAGAAGTAAGAGTGAACCTACCCTTTACTACAAACAATAAGGTAATGATATTCTAATTGTAGGTTTGTATGTTGATGACTTGTTGTATATGGGTAGTAGTTTTATGATGAAGGATGAATTCAAAGTTTTCATGATGAATGAATTTGAGATGAAAGATTTAGGCCTTATGAAATATTTTTTAGGAATGGAGGTTTATCAAAGGGAGAATAAAATTCTTATTTTTTAAACAAGGTATGCTAAAGAAATGTTGAAGAAATTTGATATGGTTGATTGTAAACCAGTCTCCACTCCAGTTGCTCATGGAGTTGTGTTGTGTAGAGATGATGGTGCTGAAAGAGTTGATGAGAAAACTTATAGAAGTATTGTTGAAAGCTTATTGTTTCTAACTCATACAAGACCTGACATTGCTTATTTAGTTTCACTTATTTCAAGGTACATGACAGAGCCATCAAAAATACATATGAAGGTAGCCAAAAGAATTTTGAGGTATGTGAAAAGCACTCTAAATTTTGGTATTCATTACTACACTTCTAAAAAGTCCAATCTTGTTGGTTTTAGGGATTCTGATTGGGGTGGTAGTTTGGATGACCAAAAATCAACATCTAGAAATTGTTTTTTTTGGTTTTGGTTTGATTACTTAGAGCTCAAAGAAGTAAAGTATAGTTTCCCTTTCTTCTACAGAAGCAGAGTATGTTGCACTCACTTCAGTAGGTACACAAGCATTATGGCTTAGAAAACTTCTTGAATAAATTGGAGAGACTCAAGTTCAGCCCATAGTTATTTTTTGTGATAACATTAGTGCTATTAAATTGGCCAAGAATCCAGTCCATCACAGTAGGGCAAAACATTTTGATTTAAAGCATCATTTTATCTGATATTTAGTGCAGATGAAGGTAGTAGAATTGAAATACATCAACACTAAAGAATAGTTGGCAGATATCTTCATGAAATCAGTTACAACAGATCAATTTTTGACACTTACAGATCAGATTGTAAGCCCTCTCAACATCAAGGGATAGTATGTTGGTAACTGATGCTGGATCATCCAGTCTCCTCTATGCATGATTTAGATAACTAGTTTGCCATCAGTTTGAAGTTAAACACTCAGTTAAAAATTAATATTAGTCTTTGTTTTTTACATCAATTTTTCTTGGATAGTGAACAATACATGCATATTTGAAACTATTCTTAGACTACTGTGTATTTTTAAACCTTTGTTTAGACTGTTGTTCAAATAGCCTATTAAACTCCCCTAAATTAAGCTTTCCTTATTATTAATAAGTGGCTTTGTACAGTGCTGCAGATTGAATGGGAAAAACCTTTTTTTTGTGTTAATGTTGTAATTGGAATACAGTACAATAATAAAAAATAGGGTACTCTGCCTTCTACAAATTTATTATATGATTTGTGTTTATTATGTCTATTGATATTTGGTAAAGGATGCAAATGATTTGGCTATATTTTTGTCGCTATTTCTTTTCTCTGTAATGATTATTTAAGAGCTATTTTAGAATTCACAGAGAGATGATGGAATTGTAGGATGGATTTTGAAGAACGAGGTCAAAATTGAGTATTAGACGATGTGGAAGGGGTTGATCTTCTTAGATGGGAAGACCAACAGTCATTGAGGAAGTATGTGGAAAACATTTCTGGGGGTTCGCATCCTAGTACTATTGCAAGTTCTGCAGATAATAATGGCAATGATTATGCAATTAAAGAAGCTAAAATTTCTCATATGACATGTAAAATATGCAATGAGAAGATAAAAAAATGAGAGTTTCACATCTCAATCAATAATGAATCAAATAATTCTTAGTTCCATGGAAAAGTGTCAGCTTGGCATCATACCAAATGCTTTTTAGAAATGTATTTTTAGACTAGTCCAATGGACAAAATGGCTAAGTGGGATAGCCTCATTTCTAAAGATAAAGTGACTAATCAAAGTGTTGTAAAACCTTACATTCAGGGTTTGGACCAAGATTCAAAAAGGAATGCAAAAATCTTCATAGCAAATGCAAGTGAGATTTTAAAGAATTCTCAAGATGGAAAAACTAGGAATGCACCAAGTGTTGAAGGGAAACCAAAGAAGCATAAACCTAATGAAAGTGAAACATTGCCTGAAAAAAAGATGAGAAATGGGGAAGTGATTATTATAATAACTAGTTGGCACAACATTCTCAGTTTGGGTGGGCAAATGATTAGTTGAAAAATAGGGTGAATCATTTTCACATAAAGACAAAGCTTGGTTGCACTCAGGAATAATATTCTCTTCTGAGATTAAATGCAAAAAACTTCCAACCAGGCATATCAATTTCATCATGACATGGATAACAAAATTTACCAAAATCATTACCTTGCAAAGCATGAGCTTCCAGGCATATATAAATAAATCTTCCAGATGGAGCATCCTTTTAGGAATATTTTGGGTGAGAAAATTTTGAATAAGTAAAGAGGATTTGTCCTTTTTATGGGGGCTTTTTGATTTTCAAGAATTCTTGTTATGTATTTATTTTTCTATTTCTAAGGTGATTGCTTTGTATAGTCATTAGCAAAAACTAAGAGCATTTATGTATATGTCTCCCCTATTTCAAAATAAATCCACTACGTTTTTCACCATGTTAACATTCTAAACATTGATGTATGTTGATCTAATTTCAATTTAAAATAAACCATTAGTTATTTCTACTCTTTCTTGTCAATGATGTGCATTAACACATTCTTCATGCATTGTTGATTGAGAATTGGGTTATATGTCTCTTAATGGTAGTTATTTTGGACATGAACCTAGATTATAAACTCCTTTCTACATTGTGATTTGGAAATATTTTGTTGATAATATTTTAAGGATATCTAGATTTATTGATTTGATAGGAGAAGTTGCTTGAGGATTTACTTGTAGTCTATACTTTGGAGATTTCAATGATCGTCTAAATGATTGCATTAGTTTTCCTTATCTTATTTCTCAGTATTTTACATCCTGTAATGAATGATAGCATAGCAATTTAATAAATTTCTAGTGTTTAAAGTCACCACAACCCATTTTAAATATACATAACCCATTCTACCTATCCTAACCCTATAAATAATACATGCTATTAAAGATTCTAAGTGTTATTTGCTTGCAAATTCATAAGTATTGTAGTTCTAAAATGTGTCTGTGATTGATATTTGAAGGTCAGCATTTTAATTTTCCATTTGGCTCTTAGTTGTCAATTGTTTTTATAGAAATGAAGATTACAATCACATTCTATCTGTCTTTAGTGGCTTGTATTTTATTTAAAAGCATTTTCTCAATATATGTGACAATTATTCCCAAGTGGATTATGCAAGTTTAGTTATGCTTTGTTCAAACCTGTAAGTGTGCTAATAATTCACTAAATATTGAACTATAATATCCCTCCTTATGACCAAGCTACCCTCTAGGTACTCTCACCTTGGTTCAGGGAAAGCTAGAATTAACAGGGAACTAATCATACCCTTTGTCAATGCCTTCTAATCATTAGTTGTGTTCATTCCATCCATATGTTAAACCCTTCCTTGGCTATAAGGACATAATTTAGGTTTATCATCTTTGTTTTCCATCTTTTCAAATATACAAGGTTGAATTATAGAGGTGTACAATGGGGAACCAACACTCGAGTGACACTATTGTTGATCAATGAAATATTTAATGAATTGACCTTTGATGAGTAGTTTAATGTGGTGTTTACTCACATTATCTCATGCTTTTGAAATTTGAGGTTATTTGATATTTTAGGCCATCAACTGCACAACATTTGAGTAGCGTCATTGTTGGGGACAAGATCCCTGAAACCTATATTGTAAAAGACTCTTACAGAGAACTATTATTTGTTCATGTTTTAAATTAACTTTCTCTTTTGAACATGAATCTAAATTTTTCAAAGTCTTTGTTTCTCTATCTCATCACTGATTACAAGAAAATGTAATTTCAGAGTGTATCGTTGTATGTTTGTTTGTTTTTTCTATACTAGAAGATTTCTTCTAGTGGTGACTCCAATATTTTATCTAGTTTTTAAAGATCAATGCCCACTTTAATTGATTAACTTTTGAGTGTTCTCATGTTTGAAAAACTTAAAATAATGAGATCCTCTTTTAAAGGTGATTCATCAAAGAATCTTGTCTCTGAGTTGAGTGTTCATATTAAAAGAAGGAGACAAGTTTGGAGGCTAATTAAAGAACAAATTTATGGAGGAAAGGAGTGTCTGAAAAATCATAATTTTTCTACACCTAAACTTCTTTTTATTGAAATTCTTTTGGTTGAAGATTATCACATTTTTCCTAATATCCCAGAGTCTTATAGTCTTGTTTATTACTCAACACCTTCTCAACAAGCTAAATCTCCTCCTTATTTTGGTTCCTTGATAAATTTTTATTCCCCAATTCCACCTCACTCATCCCCTCATAACCCTTTATCATTTAATCTTGATCCCACCACAAAACCAATCATGATGCATAGAGATCAGGATGAAAATGAATGTCTTACATTCAAGATTCTTAGATTCAGTTCAATTAACTTTGATGAAATGGAAGGTTACCCCAATGAAGTCCCAAATGAGGTAATGAATGAACTCCCTAAGTTTCCAGGGAAAAATGTAGTGACTAAAGAATGACATTTGAGGGATTTTCACATTGTAATAAAAGACTATGAGGTTGAACATGAGGATCTTTGTATTAAACTTTTTGTGTACACACTAGAAGAAGATGCACATGAACAATTCAACTCACTTCCTCATGGATGTATAGATTCATGGGAAGAAATGAAGAATGTTTTTAAAATATAATATGCTGATAAAAAATTTCCTTGTTATCTTCTCATGGAATTTGAAAACATAAAGAATAACCCAAATAAATGTGTGCAGGACATCAATACAAGGTTTAATAAGACTATGATGAGATTGCCTAATAATATCATGCCAAGTGATACTATTTGTTTGACTAAATATTTTGATGCATTTGATAAGAAGGCAACAAACTACTTGAGGGAAAAGGCTCTCACGTCTGAGGTTGACATTCAACATGGCCATTCAGATTGAAAAAAATATATAGGCTAGGAAGAAGCATCTAAAAAAAAGGGTTGATGTAAAGTTTCCCAATCCTGAGAAATCTCAATCTAATAAGACTTACAAAATTGAGGAAAATATGAAAACCTTAGCCACTATTGTCAAGGATATGTCATAAAAGTTAGACATAACTGATAAGGGGATTTCTCATAGATCCTCTAGTCATGAGAGAGCTCAAAACTAGAATCAAGCACAATGGAGATCCTTTTTCCACAATAGAGATAATGAAAAAGGCAAGAGACCTACCTGAGATGAGAGAAATGAAAGAACTCTGAATAGAGGATATGGGAAGGAGGCGTTTGATATGTTGAATGCCAAGGTTAATGCAGTAGACAATGATTTTGATATTGATTAGTGTGATAAATGATTCCTCCCCCATCCTCTTTGTGATACTACTGAAATAATTGATGAAGATGAAGAGGTACTTGAGTCTACATTTGAAAATGACGAGGTTATAATGTTTTATTGTCAAATATTTCAAAGTACAATAGCTTCCTCCATAGAATTGTTGAGTGCTACTATCATTGATCAATTTTAGAGTGTCTTGAATGAGGTATGTGTCCCAAATCTTGAGTTTGTTTATGATGTAAACATGACAAAAGCATATGAGTTGTCTAATCATGACATTGATTTTTTCAGATCTATGATGATTAAAAAATATGATGTGGGAACTCCTTCAATTGAGTATAGACAACTATTAATTAATTTTATAGCTGCCCAAGAGAAAGAATACATTTTGAGAAGAAAGTAACAAGGTGTTTCTATAAAAGTGACTACCCGTATAGATCTAAAGGCAAGGGATATAAATAAGTTAAAAAAACTAAAGAGGCCCCTAGTTCTTCCAAACTAGCACCTGCTTCCCAAACTATTAAATAGAAAGGTGCTCCAACCAAGAATAGAAAACTTTTGTTATCCAGTATTACTAAGAGTGTAATTGATGTAAGAAGAAATCAACCCTTGAAAAATATTGTTAAGAATGTTAGTTCATCCCATCACGTTCCCCCTATAAATTTAAATGACTATATTCATCCTAAAAATGTTATCACTCTTCCTCCAAATACTCCCCTCCCTTAGTACGGTATATGCGATATGGCCCAAGTATTGAGTCAATTAAAAATCACTATCCCACTTATTGAGCTGCTAAGAATACTAGAACATGGAAGGCGAGCATTTGAGTATTTGGAGTTTAATGAGAATACAACTACCAATGAGATTACTCTACCCCCACCACCCCTGGATGACAATGAAGAGTCACATGAGGTTATTGAACTAACCCCAAAGGTTCATTTGGGGACTACATTGATAGAAAGATAGCTAGATGTTGACACTTTTTATACTACCCTATTGATTAATGGTTTAAATGTTCACAACTGTATGTTTGACTCAGGAGCCTCATGTAATGTGATGCACCTGGATGTCCTTAATGAACTTGGAGTAAGAATAACATCTAATTTTGGCAAGTTTTATGCCATGAACTCAAGAGAAGTACCGGTTATTAGACTAGTTAAAGGATTGGTAATGCAATTGACAATTCATCTAGGTAAATTTCTTAACATGGATGTGGTAGTTGTGGATTATCCTCCTAAGTAAGGGATGTTATTATCAAGAAAATGGGAGACCAATATGGGTGGTAGTGTTCAAATGGACCTTTATTATACCACTATTCCTTTGTAGGTTAAGATGGTGAAAATTCATATAGAGCCTAGAATGTTACATGTTATTGAAGATCCAAGACGTGCCCTAAATGAGGTTCTGTACATTGATGCTGAGCTAGGTAATTTTGTTGAAAACATAGATTTTATTAAATAATATGCTATTCTTAATGTTGGCTCTGACACAGAAAGTGATGATGTTTGGAGAATGTCTTTTGATGGGGCTTGCTCCAATCTTGAAAATGGAGCTAGAGTTGTCTTTTATGCCCTCAATAAAAAATATTATAACTTTTATTTCAAGTTGTCATTTGAGTGCACTAACAATATTGCAAAATATGATATGCTCTTGCTTGATTTAAGGATTACCCAAGAACATGGAGTTACAAGTGTGATTGCAAAGGGTGATTCAGAGTTAGTGGTTAATCAGGTCTGAAATGCTTATGCCACCAAAAATAAAATGTTAATTGTATGGGATTTTTTAGAATTCTTTGACACTTTCAATATTTGTCATCATGATAGAAGTTTCATTTAGGAATCTGACAGGCTTCTAGGGTCGGGTGCTTAGTTTGAAAGTGAAAAGATGAACCCTCACTATTAGTACCAAATGGAGGTACTTGTCAAACCTTTAGTCCAAAACAACATTCATCATTGATAGGTATTTGATGATGATTATAAATCTAAATGTTTCTCAATTGTGAAGAAAAAATTGAGGGTTAGATCATAGACTTGGAATCCAAGGTCTAAATTTGTGATGGGAAAGAAACCTTGTTTGGGAAAGATATCATTCAATTGAAGACAAACACCATCCCAAGAGGATTGGTAAGTTTAGAGGCATCTTTTTATAGAGCAAACATAATTAAATGTAGATATCTCTTTATCTAAAAAGGTGTGATTGAGTACAACTTGGGCTCCAAAAAAAATCCAAGAAAGTTTTATCTTGGTACTCACTTGAGTGCATAAGAGAAGCAAGCCTACATGAAATTTCTAAATAAGTATAAAGATTGGTTGGATTCATTTTATTTTGAACTAAAAGCATATAGACATGATATGTTTCAACATGTCATCCCATTACATCCTAACAAAAAACCATTTAGGCAAATGGAAAGACCTATTAACCCCATCTTGGCCATCGAGATGTGGAAAGAGTTAAATAAATTAAGGGGTGGTGGGATTATTCAACCCATCAATTATTCATCATGGGTGGCAAACTTAGTCCCTATAATAAAGAAGAATGGTGACATCCACTTGTGTTTGGGTTTTATAAATTTTAATAAAGCTTATCTAAAGGATAATTATCCCTTACCTAATATGGATAACATGTTGACGTGTGTTATAGGATCACAGATTTAGTTCACATTAGATGGTTTCTTAGGATATAACTAAGTTGTGGTAAAAGAATCTGAGAGACCCAAAACTGCATTTACAATGCCTTGGGGTACCTATTTCTATATGAGAATAAATTTTGGGTTAATGAATGCCAGTGTAATGTTTTAGAGTGTTATGGATGTCAATTTTGTAGGGGTAATTAACAATTTTATTTCTTTGTATATAGATGAAATCAAAGTATACTCCAAAAATAGAAAAGAGCATTTGGAGCATGTAGAAAATGTGTTCCTTAGATGTAAGTAATTTGGTATTTCCCTTAATCTGAAGAAATTTCACTTCGTAGTATAAAATGCCAAGTTACTAAGACATATAATGTGTAAGGACAGTGTCATGATAGATCCATGGAGAGTGGAATCCATTGACAAAGTGCCTATCATACAATCCAAGAAGGGAATTCATTCCTTCTTTAGACAAATCAATTTTGTAAGAATGTTTGTGTCTAATTTTGTAGAGATTGCTCTGCTTTTTACTTTCATGTTAAAAAATGACCAAACTATGAAGTGGGAGGAGAAGGCCATACCATATTTTAATGATATCAAGGGAACCTTGAAGTATACCCTTGTCATGGCCAATCCTGACTACACTAGGGAGTTTCAAATATTCTCTTTTGCATCATGAAATATTGTAACTAGTATTCTATTACAAAATAATAATAATGGTCATGAACACCCCATAGCTTTCTTTAGTAAAGCTATGTAGGGATACGAATTGAACTATACTATCATAGAGAAGTAATCCTTCACCCTCCATACAGTTGTTAAAATATTTAGACCTTACGTTATGATTTCAAAGATTGTTACATATGTCCCACATACAATGGTCAAAGACATCTTGACTCAAATTGAAGTATCAAGCAAGAGGTGAAGGTGGGTCAAAAAGTTACAAGAGTATGATATTGAGATCCAAACTACCAAGTTAGTGAGAGGGATGTGCTTATCCAAGCTCATGGCTGAGACCATTTATAAATTGTGGAGGTAAACACTACTATTTTTATATTAATGATTATTTGAGTACAATTAACATGTCTCCATGGTATAAGGACATTATTTATTACTTGAAAATTTCAAATTATCCCTGTAACTTGGATAAGAATGAAAAGACAACTCTTAAACTTGCATCTAATAAGTATCTTTTCAATGAAAATGGATTGGCATAGAAGAATATATATGGGGTTCTCTTAAGATGCCTAGTATAACAAAAAACTACTAATTTAATTGAAGTCTTTTATAGTGGAGTATGTAGTGGTCATTTTATACCTAAAGTCATAACTCATAAGATTCTGAGAGCTAATTATTTGTGGTCATCACTATTCAAGATGTTGTGCAGAAAGTAAGAAAATGTGAGAACTGTCAGTGCTTTGCTAGAAGATTGAAAGCTTTTGACTCGCTCCCCTTGCAACCTGTATCAATTGAAGGCCCATTTAAACAATGGGGAATGAATTTTGTTGGGGAGATCACTGATGCATCAAGTGTCGAGCATAGGTGGATATTGGTTTCAACTAACTACTTTACAAAATCCATTGAGGCAGTCCTTATAAAGAAGGCCTCACATCAAGTGATCATATAATTTTTGTTGAATCAGATTATCTATAGATTTTGTGTGCCTATCAAGATAATTGTTGGCAATGCCATGAGTTTCAACGATAAACCTTTGATGGATTTATGTGAAGGATATGGTATCAAATTAACTTATGCTTTCAATTACAACCCTTAGGGGAATGGGCAAGCAGAATCTAGTAATAAGAACTTACTCAAAATCATTATAAGGAAATTGGAAGTTAAAAAGAAGTTGGGTGAATAACTAAAATTTAATTTATGGACTGATAGGATCACATCTAAGAGAGCTATAGGTAAGATCCCTTTTATGCTTGTTTAGAGAGATCAATCTATTTTACCTATGAATCTACAATTGCCAACCTATCAGTTCATGCAACATCTAGAAGGAGGTGTTGAAATTAACCACTGTGAAAGTAGAAAAACCAGATTATTAAGCTTGATTAAACCAAAAGATAACCTCATGAAAGACACATAAAGTTCAAGGAAATACTCAAGAGAATATTTGATAAAAAGGTCACTCCAAGAATGTTTCAAATAGGAGATCTAGTTTTACTTCAAGATAAAAAATATGAGGAGAAAGGCAAACATGGAAAATTTGATGCCTTATAGATAGGCTCTTATTCTATTGACTGTAGAATTAAGAAACATATTTTTTCTTAAGAGATTTAGATGGTGAAATACTAGAATTACCAGTTAGTAGTAAACATTTGAAGCATTTCCTTGACTGAGTCTATGATTATTTAACGTAATGTACAATATGTAGTCTTATTATTTTATTTCCCTTCTGCATTGGGCTTTGTTTGTACAGTTATTTTATTTTTTTAAATAGTTTTAGTTCTCATATCCTCTTGATAGATTTTTTATTGGTCTACCCTTATTTTGTTGAGCTTCTAGAGGTGTTTGTACATAAATTTTCAAAAATCTGACTCCATAGCCCAAGTGATAGGCATCTAGTCTTATTTTTTGGGGTTCTTCATGAATATGGGGTAAAGGTATCAAGTCTAAAATCTCAATGACATAGTTAATTTTATTAATTGAAAAATAAATAAAAATTAGAATTTAAAATCAATTTATAGTTTTTTTTACTAGTTAATTTTTTATTATCTATAATTTGTTTGAAAATAAAAAAATAACTTGTTTATAAGAATTTTTGTGATGATGAATCATAGTCAGTGATTCAAAACATGTAAATGTTTCTATTTTGGTTTGTTGACTACAATTTAGGGTTGTGTCTTATTATTTTCAATCTCCATAGTTTTTAAAAAATCAAAAACTACCTAAAGCTAACTAACCCATGAAATTTTTAGAAAATTATATTCATTATTAACTTTCATCTTTAGTAATTATATTTTTGATGATGATTCATATTAAGTGATTCCTCGAATCAAAATCATACATACAGATTTGCCTAAAATTCAATTGCTTAATGATTTAATTGTTTTTAATTTGGTTTGGTGACTACAATTGAGGGTTGTGTCTTATTATTTTGAACTCCATAGTTATTTTAATTTATTAATATACATTATTTATTAATAATATTTCTCTTGACTCAATTTAATTTAACCAATGGGTTCCTCTATCTTGAATTTTAAATTTAATTCTTCAATCAATTTCCCT
>JARHVA010002527.1:0-70000 GCA_037957365.1 Torreya grandis | reverse complement strand
CATCCATGGTAAAAAAGAAAAGAATCAGATAGCTGAAGAAGGCCATGTACCATGGCATTAGAGATGATCTCATACAAAGAACTAGTAGAAAAGTGCACATATAGATAATTCCATATTGTTGTACATTCTTCCATAGATGTAGAGGGAGAAACAATGATGGATTAAAATACATATAGGGAAAATAATTGATCCTTCAAAAAATCTCTAGTAATAACCTAACCATCTCATTAGAGGAGACAAGATTTTGTGCCATTATTGATCAAGAATTATACCTTAACCTTTTGATTCAAGATCTAACTTATAGAGAAGAAACTTTTTGTCAATCTATGGACAAATAATACCTTTTTGAGAGTATAAGTTCATGATTTGATGATTCTTTATTTCTCATGCTGAGTGTAGTTATTTGTGTTTTTATATTATATATGAGTATAGTATGGAAGGAATTTATGTAAATCTACACTTGTGATAATATCATAATAGCTATATAGGAGATATTTTATTAAATTTCTTGAATAAAAAAATTTAAGTCTCTCGTAGAATGTGTTGAGTGGTAAATATCTACAAGGTGATGCAATCAAACTAATCCACATGTAGGAAGGTATGTTAATGGATATTGATGATTATAAGTGAAAAAATCCAATGGATATATAAATGTGATTTATCATTCATTATGATACTTTTTCTAAAATAGTAGTGAGATTGATTTGGACTAATTTTGTGTCACCAAAACCAATTCCAAGTGATTTATTATACATGACTCTTAGTTAAGATATATTGAGTCACTTATTATAATATTTTTTTGAAAGTGTGTTTAGGGGTATCGATATGATCTAATTATATTTTATTATATTATCATTTGGGTTTGGTTTTATTGTATTAATTAATAAAACATATGTATTCCAAATTTTTGTTCCTCAAGTTTTAGTTTATGAGAATTTATGTAACAAATTTAATATATATATATATATATATATATATATATATATATATATATATATATATATATATATATATATATATATATATATAATAGAAAGAAAAGATAAATAATAGATGAGAGGAAGGTTATGAAATCAGAGGATATGGGACTAGAGTCCTTGTAGTTCCCCCCCCCCCCAACATGCACCTCCTCGTAACAAAAAAAGAAAAAAAGGAAGAGTAAAAGTTTAAATGTTCCTTTGCTACAAGTGAGATCTTAAACTTGTGAAAAAAGATAAATAATGACTAATTTCAAATATGGAGATAAAAATGTAAGTATTTGGTGGATTAGATTTTATAAAATGACAAATATTAAAATGGTTGTTGAGTTTGGTAAGATTGTATAAATTCAATGTATTTCCTATGTCAAGTAATATTAATAGTTGTAGTTAAGTGTTCTCTTTTATATAATTTTTATAGATTGAGTTGTATATAAAATATAGTGGTCATCTATATTTTCTATGGCACTCTAGATCAAACTTTCTAGTGTTTGATATATATTTTATTTATTTGTCATTGTACAAGTGTCACCTGAGACAACATTATTAAAGTATTTCATAGACAAAGAGAGATGAACCCAATTTTTTTCCATTCACAGAAATAAAAGTAGTTGTTATGACTTCTTCATCTAGTCCTTCAGCTATAGAAATGCATTTTAGGAGACGGGAAAGAATAATTTCAAATGCAATTTAGGGATGGAGTATTTTTTACCTAGTGGAAAAGGCCTTTTTATTCACCGAATTTAACACATTCACACTAGAATGAAAACTTTTTAAGCGAAGATCCTCTGATGGTTCACCTCATGAAAAGTAAATGGGAGATTCAAACTTAGTATTTTTTAAGATAGATCAAGGTGGGATGCTAAATTATAAAAGGAAATGGTAATGAAAGGGAAGGGGTTTGACCCTAAGACCTCTCACTATTTGTCTCCAATAGTCATGAAGGTGGTTTATCCTAATACATTTCTAATATGTCAATGCACAGCTATCCATATTACCAATCCCATGCAATGAAACCATGTGAACTATAGTAATAATAAAATGTTAAGAGCTAAATACATAAAATGATGAAATTAATTAAATATAGTCAATCAATCTGTTAGTCAATCAAGTTACATTACATCCTTCAAAGTAATCTTATCTAGACAAGCAGATGCTCAAAGATACCTTGTGTTGGAGGAATAAATTATGAGATAAAGTGGATACATAACCACTCAAATAGAGATTACCAAAAACTAGGTAGGGCATGACCCAAGTCCCCATCTTTGGTTGCATCATAATCTTCATTTAAGATGCATATAAGCTAGATTTTTTAAACCCATATATATATGTATATAATAGTAAATATTATTTTGTGGTGTATTAATATGTTATCAATACATAGTAATCAGTGAAGTAGAAAGTGCACTAATCCACACACATATGATAAAAATTGGTGAAAAATTCTTGATATACACATGCTTGTATATGATACAAATGCTTGTTGGCTAGGGTGAAGCACTTCATTAAAATATGCTTATACAACATCCTCCTTTATTCTCATAGTAATCTAGTGTACTATTTTATATTTTATACACTTTCCTTGATTGTATGGATATGTGAATATTATAAGAAAAATATAATACTCTCGATGTTTCTAAGAATTCAGAATTACTCACAAACAGTTATTTTTCATGGTATCAAAATATCAAAATGTTTCAGTGTTGTTAGTAGTGGATTCGTACCACTCATGCATAAATCATGATTTTTTCATGAGATGTTCACTTCCATTATGTTATTTTTGGTAAATATCTAGTTTTTATTATAAGGGCTAAAACATCATATGGTTGACATCAAAATTACCTTTAGAGTACCTATTTGGGTTCCTATAGAAAATTTATGCATTTTTTTAAAAATATCTTATGATTTCGAGTTGGTATGTAAAATTTATGGATTCAAGAAGTTATTGGACTTTTGAACCATTTGAAACTACTAACATAAATAGGTAGAAATTTTGAAATCATAGTAGTAGTTTTATAACCTTAAGTAGTATATTTACAAATACCATGGTGTTTTTTAACCCTTTAGTAATGATTTCTCACCTATTTAAATTGTTTCACACTACATAAATTGGTAGTTGATCTCTTGCATAATTTACAAGAAGTTTAGGCAACATGAAGGTGTTTTGACTTAAGTTTTTTACTCTAAAACTTCTTATTTGAGCTTAACTAATATTAATGTATATATTAAAACTAGTATAGTTCATATACTTTATTTATTTTCTCATTCATTTATGTTTATTCATTTATATTGAGTGTCTAAAATCATAAATGTTCAGAGATGTCAAATTAAAGGATCAAGAAACACAATGTGTGAATGGGAGCTTCATGAAGTGCATAAAAGGGAGTCTAGTGCAAATGAGATTTGATTTGAAGACTACACAAATGAGATAGCTAATTTTAGTATTTTTTCTTGTTGAAGAATAAATTCATCCACTAGAGAGTTCATTGATCATTATAAGAATAGGATTATTTTGAGGTTGGTGTCTTGGAAATCTAAAGAAGGAAAAATATTGTAAACTATAAAACATTGTGGAGATGAGGAAACATGGTTTCATTCTTACTATATTTTCCTCATATTTTGTATATTCAAGGTATGTCTTATGTATTTATCCTTGATGTTATTATTGATTTCTTTACTTACATGCTTTTAATAGCTTGTAATTAATCTAACACATTGAACACTCAAGAGAGCTCAAGAATCAATAATCATAATACTAGATATTATTCTTAAAGTATTACAAATTTCACATTAATTTTTCACTTATATGAAAACACATTAAATTTTAATCATGTATGTGCTAGTAGCATGTCTAAAATGTGAAGGTTAGTATGAAATATATGTAGCATGTGTGAATTGCATGTGAAAGGTTTCATTAATAATTATATCCTAGATATGATAGTAAAAAAGTTAGAATATGTTTTTTTATAGCATTTTAATGGTTGTTCCATAGCATATAAGTTGGGGATAAGATATTATTAAGTAAAGGGTTTGTGTTGGTAAGCACTAGTGTGGAATATCAATGTAGTCTATGGAATAGAGAATAAGCTTATTGTACACTTGAGGAATGAGAAGCATCCTTGAGGATATTATCACAGATTAAAACCTAAAATGATTTTCCCTTGAAAAATCTTAAAAGGGATAAAAGATAATGTTTACCTAATCATTTGAACATTAGTCCATTTTTTAAGGGATTGACCTTTACCCATATGAATCGAGGTTCGATGAAGACCCAAAGGATTGATATGTTGAAGAGCAGACAAAAGATTTTCCTAAGAAAAAGATTGTTGATTGTGAGAGGTATTGACACCGAAAAAATTTCCATGAGATCTTAGACATGTAATCTCTATTTTATTAAGTGGGTGGGCTAACCGGATTCACACAATTCATGTATTAATGAAGCTAACCTCTTGAAATTCATAAAAACAAGACTTTCTAGTAGATCTAAACCACTAGGTTGAGAATTATTTGACCTAGAATAAGATAATGTAACCAACTAACATTAGTTAGTGAGCACAACATTTATTTTACAACATTCTCAGGGTAATATGTTCTTGTTCATGCAAATAGGATTTACATGTTAGGGTTGAAATATCACTTACATAGTTAATGTTAGGAATTTTAAATAAATTAAAAGTGATAGTTATAATTAATATTATAACTTTGGTAGATTTCTTTTTTTATATAAAGTTTATGTGAAACGGAGAAAAGGGGTTGTCTAGAAGGATCTATAAAAATAAAGAAAAAATAGAACTAAACTTTTTTCATTTTGATGTGGTGATTGTAATTGGGGGTTGTGTCTTATTTGATGTAGTATCCATAGTTTTTGTAATTACATAATATATGAAATTTATTATTGATATTTCTTGACTCAATTTAATTCAATGAATGGGTTTCTCTACCCTCAATTTTAAATTTGATTCTTCAATTATTTGTCCTCTATGTTATCTAAAATAAAATTTATAGACTATTTACAAGTATGATCTATAATTTCTAATAAGGTTATCAAAGTCTAGCTTCCAAGTATCCTGCTCCAACATTGGTATTTAGAGGTTTGGTAATTGATTTTTTCTCATAGTGAGTGAGTTATTTGTATTTTTGTTATAAATAAATGTAGTTTGGAAGGTAAATGTCTAAAGTTGATCTTGAGATAATCTCATAACAACTTTTTAGAAGAGATTTTTTATAAGTGGCTACATCAAATTTTATAAATCTTTCCTTATATAATGTCTTCAATAGTGATTATCTAGAAGGTGGCAGGGCCAAACTAATTAACACATATGAAGAAATGTGAATGGATACATATATTCATATGTTAATTATAAGTTTGAAAAATATAATGGAGATATCAATAGGCTTTCTCATTGAGAAATATAATGTTTATAAAATAAGTATGGGCTTGATATGCTGTAATTTCATGTTTTGCATAACTAATTGTGAGTGATTTGGTGTAAGAGATGTTCAATTAGGACATACTAAGTCACACATTACAATAATTTATTACTATTATTTTGTAGGGGCTCAATATAAGCTAATTATATTTATTATAACATTTTTATTTGATTTTTTAATTGTAATCATTAAAACATAAGTATGTTAAATCCTTTCTCCTTAGGTTTTAGTTTATGAGAAGCTATGTGATAAATTTAATGGATATATTTAAAAATAAATAAATTTGACTAGATAATACATTAATGGTTGAGATAAAGGTTAGGGAATAAGAGGATATGAAAATGAAATCCTTATAAAAAGGTAAAAAATTCAGATTTTCTCTTCTAAAAGGGAGGTCTTCAACTTACAGGGAAAAAATAACAATGACTAAAGCATTTGGTGAATGAGCTTTGCTAACATGACCAATGTGTATATGGTGGATGAGCTTTGATGAGATTATATATATGGAGTGGATGAGCTTTGGTGAGATTGCCTATATTGAGTGGATTTCATAGGTAAGTAGTATTGAGATAAAATCATAACCTATAACAATTGTTTGGTAGGGAGAACATGAACTAAGAAAATATTAACAAATATTGCATATAAATAAATTAAATGTCAGCATAAAAAGGAAGAGAGAACGTTTAATTTTTACTAGATTAAGAGTAGTGTATTGAATGAATCAATGTATACATATCATATTTTATAGCAGAGTTGTTCCAATTTGAGCATGTGAGAGTGGAACAAATTTAGGAGAACATTTATGCTACCATCTTTGGTATAATAAGTAATCAAGAAAACTAGCCCATGTACTAGATCAAGTAAAGGGATAATGAAAATTGGTTCCCCCAGCGAAAATCCAATTCATAGAGAGGGAAAATCACCCAACTAGACACTAGTAAGTTAGATCTATAGGTAAAAGTTTTAGTGATGAGATGTTCATTTTTACAAAACTTTGATAGATTCAACTCTATAAAATCTATGCAATAACATATATAATCATCATCCATATTTGTTATGGTATATCTTAACCAACACATGCTAACTCTTAGTGTGGGCTAATCATCATTGATCATCAGGGGCTAGTCATTGGTGATAGTTAGGGGGTTGGTCTCCGCTTATGACTAACCAAAGTGAAAAAGGTCAAAATAGTAATTAAATCCATTATAATGCCTTCTATTTATTATAATCATCCCCATTATGGTCACCATCAATCAACAATCACCATCGATACAACCATGAACCATGACTACACAAGTGTCACTAAACTTGTTACATGGCATGGACCCAACATGGCATGTGAATAATTTGATGGTAATGTTAGATTATCATGCCCTAACACTTTCATAATCATGTCTACTTAGCATTGACTTAATCTCTTATGACCTAATTTTAACTGGGTAATGTCAAGCCTAAAGGCCAAATAGATGTTTTTCACTATTAGCTCATTGTTGGATCCAAGGTGGACAGAGATAGCTCAAGTAGAGGTAGTCTAAACAAGAGTGGAAGATTTGATGTTTAATCCTAGGTTTTGCACCAGTCAAATGTCGAGGTATATTATGGAAGGTTTTATCATTTTCAGAGAGTCACATAATTGTTTCATTTTATCTTAGGGTTTTATATGCCCCTATTCAAGGTTACCCTTACTTCTCTATAGATTGTGTCATAACACATAGTGATCTATATGATTATGAACTTTGTTTATGAATTATATGCAACTTTAAACACTTAAATCTCTGCAAAAACCTTAGAGAATAGGAAATATGTTTATAGCCAATATTCTTGAGTTTCCACATAGTTTACAAGTTGTTCTCATAAAAAATGCATATTCAGTCCTCTTTTTCATAGGAAAAAAAGTTTTATTGTTCAAACATAGAATATCCTTTAACAGATGGTCATTTTAAAGGATAAAAGAAAAAACTCAATGTTACCTTATTAAAATGATAGTGCATATGACCCTATATAAAACTAAATCCTTAACTTATTTAGGATATATTCATTCATATTTATGATCATAAAAGGGTATGTGGTCATTGAATAAGTTAAACAAGGCAATAAATCCCAATTTTTTTTATAAATGTGAAAAAAAATGAATCCATAACTTATTAACAAAGATAAAATCCAAAACATATGAAGTAAGAATAGGTATAGGAAAAAAGGAAAATGCTTCAGATAATCACATTCACAATGTGTTCATAATCCTCCTTTGTATAAATTATTTAGATGAAAATGTAAAGAAAAGTAGGGAAGATTGTAATAAATCCTTTAAAAGGACATTTGTCTTCAATTCACCTATACCTACTATTTCTCGACTCTGTTTCTCCTTACTAGAGGCCCACTATACATAAGGTTAAGATCACCCAATATTTTATCTTTGTTAATAATTTACTTTTATACATAAGGATAAGCTCTTATATGTAAGGTCATATGCATTATGATTTTAGAGGAAAAGAGTTGTTCAACAGGGTAGAACAGGGTGTATAGGAGCCTCTCTAGTATTTTCCAAGCTTTAATATCTTCAACTCTATTTTTAGTTCATGTGTTTTTATTCACCATTTCATGTGTATTTATGCTTTCAAGTTCCTAAATTTACTCTATTCTTCATGATGGGGTCATCATATATGTGTGCTTTTAAGTACATTAAAAGTGTTACTCTTATCATATTTTATGTGTTTATAAAAACCTCCATAAAGTAAGATTGTGTGAATCCATATTTGCTATACTCCCATTGTATGGTGTCTAACAACCATTATAGAATTTTCCAATATTTAATTTTTTGAGCTCTATTCATAATTATTTTGTGTGTGTATTCACCAATTCCTATGTATTTTTGCTTGTAAGTGCCTAAATGTACTCTATTATTTATCATGGGGTTATCATGTATGGGTGATTTTTAAGTACACTAAAAGAGTTATTCTTATCATAGCTCATGTGTTTGTATAGATTTCCACAAAGTGAGAGTGTATGAATCCTTGTTTGTGTTTGTAGTACTCCCATTGTATTATGTAATGTATACTTATTATTGTTGGCTTCTTCATTCAGAATATTTAATGAGCTCAATAAATATTTCAATCAATGTATTTCATAAATTTTTTAACTAAAATTACTTTTTTTATATACAATCTCAATGGACTTCATATTCTAGACTTCAAAAATATTATTGCTAACCTTTGAAATTTACAATAGACATGTTTTGGCTCTTTTAAAGTTTTCAAAAAGTAATGTATCCACAAGATTTTTCCTATCTCATCTAGTAAATACAAAGGTTCATTTAGTTTGTCATTGAATCACCACATGAGGTGCTACCATATTAGATAGATTATTTCCAAATGAATTGATATGTTAATTTTGTATAATGTGAAAAGACAATTTTTTCTTTAAAATGTTACACTATCTATAGAAAATGTAATTCCTTCTCATAGGTCCATTTCCTTGTTGGAGGCTTGTAATATATACTTTCAATATAGGGTGTCAATTTCATGAATAGTGGTTGTCTTAATTATTTTGTGACTACTACATAACATTGCCAACTAGTCAGCTTACCCTACTGGTTGGCACACCTTTGTACTCTCATGATGACCTTTACCATGATTTCTATAAGCATTTCATTGGTAAGGGTTAGTTTTGTGAATCATATTCTTAACTTGTTTGAATGCAAGTTGTTTGTTAGAAATAAATGCAATGAATTTTAATTATTGCAGATTTAAGATGAATGACTGGGAATTTGATGATTGCCTCAAAGAACTTTATGTTGAGATCGAATAAATGGTATGCATTTTTAGCTATTGTATTTGAACATGAATTTGGGTTATATTATTATTTTTGTTGATGCTAATATGTTGTGACATGTATTATGTTAGGATAATTAGGTCAGTTAGAAGTCTTAATTACGTGCAAGTGCTCAATTTAGATGTTCCCCTCACCCACTCAGAGATCGAAAGAGGAAGCTATATGGAGGATCAACAATTGGGGATGATATTCCTACTATTATGAGATAGCCATCCCATGCCCACAAATACCCAGGGTTGAAATCCCAATGTGAGATGGAATATTTATTGAATAAAGATGAAAACAAGGGGATAACACACGTAATTTTATTGATGGTCCATATATTTTCAATGCCTGCTTTAATATTATTACCGCATCAAATTTTATAAATCTTTCCTTCTATAATGTGTTCAATAGTGATTATCTAGAAGGTGATGAGTCCAAACTAATTAACACGTATGAAGAAATGTGAATGGATATAGATATTCATACGTTGATTATAAGTGTGAACAATCCAATGAAGATATAAATGAGATTTTTCATTGAGAAAGATAATTTTTATAAAATAAGTTTGGGCTTGATATGCTCTAATTTCATGTCTCACAAAAACCAATTGTGAGTGATTTGGTGCATGAGATGTTCAATAAGGACATACTAAGTCACACATTACAATAATTTGTTACTGTTATTTTTATAGGGGGCTCAATATGATCTAAATATATTTAGGTCCACAGTATTTGTATTTGATTTTTTATAATTTTTAAAAACTAAATTTGGGCCTTATATGCTCTAATTTTGTGTCTCACATAACCAATTGTGAGTGATTTGGTTCAAGAGATGTTCAATAAGGAGATACTAAGTCACACATTACAATAATTTGTTACTATTATTTTTATAGGAAACTCAATATGATTTAATTATGTTTAGTTCTATAGCATTTGTATTTTATTTTTATAGTTGTAATCATTAAAACATAATTATGCTAAATCCTTACTCCTTAGGTTTTAGTTTATGAGAAGCTATGTGATTAATTTAATGGATATATCTAAAAATGGATAAATTAGACTAGACAATAAAATAATGTTGAGATAAAGGTTAGGGAGTAAGATGATATGAAACTGAAGTCCTTATAAAAAGGTAAAAAATTCTTATTTTCTCTTCTAAAAGTGAGATCTTCAACTCAACGGAAAAAAGAACAATGACTAAGGTATTTGGTGACGAGCTTTGCAAACATGAGCAATGTCTATATGGTGGATGAGCTTTTTAAAAAGTTAAAATTTTTGAATTTTCTCTTCTATAAGTAAGGATAATATGTTTTTGTTCATGAATAGAGGATTTACATGTCAGGTTTTAAATATTGCTGACATAGTTAATGTTAGAAATTTTAAAATAAATAAAAATTGGTAATTAATATTATAACTTTGGTAGGATTTTATGTCTTTTTAATATATAGTTTGTGTGAAATAGAGAAAAGGAGTTGTCTAGAAGGAGCCAAAAAAGAAGAAAGAAAAAAATAGAACTAAATTTTTCTCATTTTGATGTGGTGATTGTAATTGGGGTTTGTGTCTTATTTGATGCAGTATCCATAGTTGTTGTTATTAATTAATATATGTAATTATTATTGATATTTCTCAACTCAGTTTATTTCAATGAATGGGTTCCTCTGCCCTCAATTTTGAATTTGATTCTTCAATTATTTGTCCTCTATGTTGTGTAGAATAGATTTTATATACTATTTTCAGGTATGTTCTAGAATTTTGAAGAAGGTTATCAAAGTCTAGCTTCTAATTATTATGCTCCAACATTGGTATTCATGGTTTGGTCATTGGTTTTTTTTCATAATGAGTGCAATTATTTGTATTTTTTTGTTATAACTAACTGTAGTTTGGAAGGCAAATATCTAAATTTGATCTTGAGATAATCTCTTATCAGTTTTCTAAGAGACATTTTTTATAAGTGGTTGCATCAAATTTTATAAATCTTTCCTTCTATAATGTGTTCAACAGTGATTATCTAGATAGTGACGGGGCCACACTAATTAACATGTATGAAAAAATGTGAATAGATATAGATATTCATATGTTGATTATAAATGTGAACAATCCAATGGAGATATAGATGAGCTTTCTCATTGAAAAAAATATTTTTTCTAAAATAAATTTGAGCTTCATATGTTCTAATTTTGTGTCTCACAAAAACCAATTGTGAGTGATTTGGTGCAAGAGATGTTCAACAAATCTTGCATATAAATAAAGTAAATGTCAACATCAAAGGGAAGAGAGAATATTTTTAATTTTTATTATATTAAGAGTAGCGTATTGAATGAATCAACGAGTACTTATCATATTTTGTAGCAGAGCTGTTCAAATTTGAGCATGTGAGAGTGGAACAAATTTAGGACAACATCTATGCTACCATCTTTGGTATAGGAAGGAATCAAGAAAACCATCCCATCTACTGGATTGAGTAAAGGGCTAACGAAAAGTGGTTTACCCCAGCCAAAATCTAATTCATAGAGAGGGAAATTCACCGAGCTGGACACTAGCAAGTTAGAGCCGCAGGTAAAAGTTGTCCTGAGGAGTTCTTTTTTACAGAACTTTGACAGATTCAACTCTATAAAATCTGTAGAGGAACGAATGTAGTCGTCATCCATATTTGCTATGGCTTTGTGGATCAAACCCGCCAATGGTTGATCTACAACCTGTTTCGATGTCATTGTACAAGTAGCGCCTGATACGACATTGGCAAAGTATTCCGAAGGCAAAGGCGGATGAAGCCTATTTCGTCCATTCACGGAAATAAAAATGGTTGTTATGGCTTCTTCATCTAGTCCTCGAGCTGCAGATATGCATTTCCAAAGATGGGCAAGCAAACTTTCAAATGTGGTGTATGGAAGGAGCGTTCTGTTCCTGGTGGCAGAGGCCTTTTGCTTCACCTGCTTCAACACATTCACACTGAAATGAGTGGTTTTTGAGAGAAGAGCCTCAGATCCTTCAGGTTGTGGTAAATAAGTGGGAGCTTGAAACTCGGTATGAGGGAATATGGATCGCGGCGGAGTCCTGGCTGCCAAAAGGGAGCGGTCACGAACGGGAAGGGGGTACCGTTTTACTCCACGCAGTCATGAAGGCGGCTGCTCCAAATCCGTCTGTAGAATGGTGATGCCAGGCTATGCCTATTACCAATCCCCCGCAACGAAACCGCGTCAACTGTAGTAATAATAAAAAATGAGGAGTTAAATACAGAAAAGCATGATATTAAGTCTACTTAAGCCTTCAACAAATATATATTGTTTAGTTGCATGGTATTCTTACCTGGACAAGCAGAAGCTCGGAGACCCCTCGGGTGGAAGGAAGGAATTATGAGATAAAGTGGGCAGAATGAGGAGCACAAAAACTAGGCAGGGCATGAGCCAAGTACCCATCTGCGGTTGCTTCTATATAAACGACGCCCTCGTCGGTTAGAAAAATAGCAGGTCGACCGCTAGCGTCGTTGCCAAGTCTGCCCGCCCATTCTTTAAAATGTACAAGCACTTTGCCCAGCCCTTGTTCCAACATGCTTAATGACAGTGGCAGTGTGGGAGTTTCGAAAACATAAATCACCTTCTCGTGCGAATCAGGCGTGTATAAGTCCATATTACTCAGAGGTACACAAGTATTATTATGATCGTCGACCACATTTGCATTTGCAGGCTGCACCAGTATACGACTCTCTTCTTTTACATTTATATTCATATTCATGGTTATTTGAATTTTGGACAGTACAGCAAAATTTTAATTACATAAAGAGCTTCCTTTTATAAGCTCTAAGAATTCGTCACCCCGTCCCAAATCAACACATTTTTAATAAGGTAGTATGTTATTTTTGTTGCATATAATATATGTATTGCCGCGTTGCAAATCTTTTAACACTTGGCAAATTTATGTAATATGTTGTATTGTGTCTTCCAAATCGGTATGTTTGAAACGCAATTATATTGTTTTCCAAGATTTAATTTCTTGAGCTTTGTTTTTAATTCTTGTGTATTTATTCACCATTGCTTATATATTTATGCTTGTAAGTGCCTAAATGTACTATATTATTTGTGATGGGGCCATCATGTATGGGTGATTTTAAGTATATTAAAAGTGTTATTCTTATCATATCTTATGTGTTTGTGTAGAGTTCCACAAAGTCAGAGTGTGTGAATCCATGTTTGTGTTTGTAGTACTCATATTGTATTATGCAATCTATACTTATTATTGTTGACTTCTTCATTCAAATTATTTACTGATCATATTAAATATTCACATCATCATCTTTCATAGAAGTTTCAAATATTTTTTTTTCATACAATCTCCATGGACTTCATATTCCAGGATTCAAAAATATTACTGCTAACCTTTGAAATTTATAACAGGCATGTTTTGGTTCTTATAAAGTTTTCAAAATGTAATGTATCCATTACCTTTTTTATCTCATCTAGTACATACAAAGGTTCATTTAGCTTGTCTTTGAATTTCCACATGAGGAATTACCATATTATATATATTGTTTCTAAATGAATTGGTATGTTAAGTTTTTATAGTTTGAAAATATAATCTCTGCTTTGGAACATTACACTATCTATAAAAATGTAATGCCTTCTCATATGTGCATTTCCTTGTTAGAGGATCGTAATATATACTTTCAATATAGGGTGTCAATTTCATGAATAGTGGTTCTCCTAATTATTTCATGACTACTACATTACATTGCCAACTAGTCAGATTACCCTGGCGGCTAGCACTCCATTGTACTCGTATGGTGACCTTTACATCGATTTCTATAAGAATTTTATTGGTAAAGGTTAGTGTTGTAAAGAATATTCTTAAATTGTTTGAATGCAAGTTGTTGTTTGTTGGCAATAAATAATATGAATGTTAACTACTACAAATTTAAGATGGATGAGTGGGACTTAGATGATTGCCTAAAAGAACTTTATGCTGAGACTAAATAAATGGTATGCATTTTTAGCTACTATACTCAAATGTGAATTTGAGTTGTATTATTTTTTTTATGCCAATCTATTATGACATGCATTGTGTCAGGAGAAAGAAGTAAGTCATAAGTCTTCATTACATGCAAGTGCTCAGTTTAGATGTTTCCCCCACCCCATCAAAGATGGAAAGAGTAAGCTATATAAAGGATTAACAATTGGGGATGGTATTCCCACTATTATGAGATAGCGATCCCCTGCCCATGAATAACCATGGGTACAATCCTAGTGTGAGATGGAATATTTACCAAATAAATATGCCAACAAGGGGATGACACACATAATTTTATTGATGGTCTGTGTATTTTCAATGGAAGCTTTAATATTCTTGATGTATATGTAAAATGTTTAATATTTGTAAACCATGCATCCCTCTTTTGATTTATTACATTGCCCTTTTTTAATACTGTAAGAGGAGGGGATGGAGTAGACCCAAGGTAAAGAGGGTGTCCTCAAAGATCCCAATGACTATTTCTCAAGATATGTATGGGAACCTTTGGCTGCCCTTAATTTTTGATTTCTCATCATGTTAAATAGTGTTTCTTTCTTCCCTCTTATAAAAATTGAAATTAAAATACTTTTGACTGACACACCATGCATTTTTATGTGTTGTTTTTGTTTTGTGTTTTAGTTGGGAGGGGTAGAGAAGAATGATCACCTAAATAATGACTTCATCCCTAAATATATACATATTTTTTGTACTCTCTCTTTCATTTTCCATGCTCAATAATTCCAAACAATGCATCCTTATTTTTATGTTATATCTTTTTTTAATATTGTAGGATGAGATTGTGGAGTAGACCAAAGGTGAATAAGGTATCCTCGAAGCATCCAATGACTATTTCTCAAGATATGTATGGGAACATTTGGCTTCTCTTAATTTTTGGTTGCTCCTCATTTTAAATAATGTTTCTTTCTTCTCTCTTACAATAATCAAGTTTATAATTCTCTTAGTATGCCATGTGCTTTTCTATGTTGTTTTTATTTTGTGTTTTAATTGAAAGGGCTGGAGTGGAGCCAAATGGATGTGGTTGATAGTCACATGCATAATAAATATATCCTTATAAATCTATTTTTTTCTAGTCTCTCTTTCATTTGACTTGCTCATAGCCCCATGTTTTTTGTTCCATATATATTTTTTCTTGGACTCACACACACACACACACACACACACACACACACACACACACACACACACACACACACACATATCTCCACCTATGTGACAAGGGCAGGTGGATTCATATGACTTCAATGACAATGATGATGAGCATGTTTATGATGATGATAATGATGGTGATTAGCTTCCAAATGCTTCACAATCTGAAATAGAGGAGGAACTGAATACTGTAACAACATTTGATTATCTTTGATGACATTATCTTATGTCTATTATTTTATGATTTTAATATTATATTGTGTTTAATGACATTATATTTTATTTATTGCTTTATATTTTTAACCTCACATCTCTTCTTTTTTTAATGATAGTATGCAGGTGAGTACAGAATCAAAGATTGGGGTGTTGTGAGGCAGAATGTGCACATTTACTTGTTAAGGCCATGTGACACATTTAGAGTTGATGGTGGCCATCCATTTTGGTCATGAGACAGACTTAGGACTTAGAATCATAATATTCATGATTAGAACAAATTATAAAGATAACCCATCGATGTGCTGGAAGTGGAAAATGTATGCCTAAGGTAAGATAAATCAACAAAAGGCAAAACAAAAAGGAGGCCAATAGACCGACTCTTGAAAAATTAGAGCATCATCAAGAGAGATAGGCTAGAAAGATCATAAATGGCTAGGGATAATATGTTCAATTTATGTTATCTCATCAAGACAACCATGAATTTTATCAAAGATGAGATGGCAGCATATGATTTGAGTGAAAACTCAGTACATAGAAGGGAAGCTTGGATTCAACAAAGAAAATATTATTGATAAATGTATCAAGAAAGAGAATGGGTGGAGCAATAGCAAGGTGCATACAATAATGGACCTCAGGTTAAATTCTTTATTTTCATTGGTTTTAATGATGTTAATGTTAATTTCAATTCAACTTACTCAATATTAACATTGATATTTATTCAACAATCATTTTGATTATAGAGGGATGACCCTCAAGCCCATTCTAGTGATGAAGATCACATTCCTTTGAGATAAATTCATTTATGGAATGGTAGATATGTTCATTGGGGGGTGTAACAAATCAAAGTGTGCATGATAGGTTGCCTCATAAATTGATATTGTACTTCTTATGATTATTATGTATTATATGCACTCTTCTTTATTTCCCATACCTTTCTTTCAACCCTGCCATTACATATTTTGATAGTGATGTATATTGTTATTACATATAGTATTTTGGTGGAGATGGGTTGGTGCAATCATAGGCATGGATGGACCATATTTAGGAGGTATGATAGTTACTTATTATTTACCCAAACTAATAAGTTTATTCTTTGTTTGTTTCTTATTCTTGCATTTTATCAAGATTTCTAAACTACACATTTTCAAATGCAGGTGTCCAAGGTGACATGCATTCATGTGGTTGATCACTTCAACCTTTTTGTCCATTTATAGAGGCTTAAAGTCCATGACATAGACATTGATATTATCTTGAGGCTGTTGCATTAGACACTATTATATATATACATACATTTTGGCATAATATGTATGACATGTTTGATATGTGGTCAAACATATTAGTTGGATAGGATATTTGAATACAAGTGTTCATTTTTGCTTTATGCTAGATATGAAGTTTTTTGTTTATGTATGATTCAAGAAATGGTTTAGTGGTTAATTTTCATTTACTGATGTATTGCATAATTGTGCATGGTTTAATGATGCAATGTTTTTCCCATGTACTCATTGTATGTTTTTTACATGTATGGTATGTGATGTTTTTCACTAGTGATTTATCATCTTCACATGTATACCTTATTCACCTTTAATTATTTCACATGTTGATAACAAAGTTCACATGTTTTCATGTCTCTATGTCTATATAAAAGTAGCTCTAGTGGAGAGGAGTACAATATAATATTTGTATGCATGGCTTGTCTCTCTAACGTTCTTTTGTCTCATATTATCTGTTTGTTTGTTTAGTCAATCGACACAACAACTATCAATGACTATGGCCCATGGTTCAAGGCAGGGGAGGAGGGGAGAGAAGGAAATGGGAAACACTCTAATACATCAGAATGACCATGCCACAGGTAAATATTTCATACTCTAATATAATAGTTTCATTATTTTCATTTAAGTTATAAAACTCTTTATGTTTAAGTAAACTATTCATAATTTTTAAAAATTGGATGTTCTTAGCTTTTGAATATAATCTTGAACCCTCATTTATGTCTACATTTTTTAGATTTTCAATGTTGAAATTATTTAATTTTATCATTGACTTTCACATATATTATTTTTTTGCAAACATAATCCCAAATTTGGAAGAGAATGTGGTTACCTAATTGCCTAAGGACATGGAAGAAATTCTTGAAAGGATGAACTCCTAGAGCATAATGGGTGCATAAGAACATCTTTTCTTGAAAATATCACTAGAAATTGCATAAAAACTCTTACTCGAGAGGGAGAACCAATTTTTCACTGATCTTCTTGATGGTGCAATGGAAAAGGTCATCAAGCTGGAAACTATGTTGGCTGACAAGACCAAAGAGGTTGAGAAGTTACACCATGCACTTCTCACACTAACGGATGAGAAGATGGATGCTTAAATAAAGTTTGTCAATCTATAAGCTACATATGCCTACATAAAAGTAGACTATGATGTAAGAGCAGATACTGTGTGGGCCATGTACATGAAGCATGAAGGAATAATTTCCATATATGATCATTAACTATAGATTTTGAAGGTAGTGTTTGATATCTTATTTTCACAAGCTAATGGGATGTTTCCCAATATATGTGGTATTCCATACATGAATAATGATAATTAGTTATGTGTAATGACTCATGTGTCTGGTATTACATGATGTATGCTTATGACTTTGGATGGAAATCAATTGAAACACATGCTTATTAACATTTTAATCTATAAAATTGATGTTTATTTTCCAACAATTGCTTACTTTATCTTGTGTATTTAATTCATTTATGAATGAATGGATGGCTGTGTTCAGAAGTTGTTTAACTAGAAAAAATACAAATTCATTTCTTATCAAAATCTACTATAACATCTTATTGATAAGCATATCTTGGGCTTTACCATCATGGCTTTTAAAGTCCCTCAAGGGTCTTACTAACCTATTTTTGCATTTTCTTCTAATCATGTGGTTATTTTTTATTTTTAAATATAAACTAATAAAAAATGAATGATAATTACATAGTTTATAGGAATTTTTGGAGCCATGACATTTGTCTATTAATTATAAACTTGCTTGATCTTGTAACATATAGTCTTGATTATTTATGAATGTTCATAAAATATGGTATGTATGTCTTGAAATCATAAATATGGTCTTACCCTAATATAACTCATCTAACCTTTGAAAACCAAAATGCAATCCTCTATTCACATATTCTAACTCAATTTCCCTTGAAATATATAGATTACAAGGGTTTACTATAGGACTATGCCCCTATTAGATAACCAAAACAATGTTTCAACCAAAGAGAGATTATAAACCACTTTCAAACCTCCACAATGCACTTACCAACACGTTTTAGAAGCCAATAACTCATTGATCATATGGATTCTCTAAAAGATAAGTCATTGTAGTCATGAAACAATAATGTAACTATAGAAACATGGCCTGTATATTGTCAACTTCCATTCTAGTGTCTCTTTCTTTCCAAAATTATCATTAAGATCTTCTCTCCTGGTTATTCACATCAACAACTTACTATCATAATGATCTTACCTCTCTCCCAATGTATATCCATTCCAACATCTACCAAAACAAGGGTTATGGACTGTGTAATAGAGTTGATCCTTTTGTTAACTATGAATAGATTCTCACTACCTTTCTATTCAAATTAAAAAGCTTCCCCTATACAATAACCACACATTCATCTCTCAATCATCATCTTATCATATAGTTATTGATGTCTTAAAGCCAAAGGATTACCTCATTCTATGATGGAGACAACATTTTACTAGGCCTTAAGGATTCAATGGTCTATTTTACTCTTAGTCTCACCTTGTTACTTATATTATAACAACTATTTCAAGGTTTCTACTTTCTCAACCCATATAATAATGTTTACCACACTAAAATCCAACTCTGATCTGTAACTAAACATTCCAATATATTCCTTTTATGATTGTAACTTACATCCCTAAATTGGTTGTCTCCACCAATAATTCAAAAACCTACAACTCCACATAAATATGAATATATACATGGCCTCAAAGGCCTTCAAGTGAAATATACATGATTCACAATAATTCAATATAGTTTAAGAACATCAACTTACATGGCTAATTCCTTCTTTATTCATTACATCAACTAACATCACAAACAAATATCAAATAACATCAACATAAAATGATTTGGAAAGCATAAAAATTACATCATAGATACATTTACACATATGCATAAGTCACTTATATGGACAATCAACCATGAAACTTATGTCAGGGTACCAAATGTCTTGCAAATAACTGTTGATAAGTACTTTAGGTAGTTATATTTGTTTAAAAAATAATTCAATTTTTGTTATGTGATCATTTTTTTATGTCTACTAAAACAAATAAGGACTCAAGACCCAAAATAATATGAATGGTAACTTCAATTTTTAACAACAGGTCAGAAACCCTATTTTCTATGCATAGAAATAAAGACTAACTGCTTATTATTCAAGGGGAAAAAATTCATAGTGTATTATTTTTTTTAAATTTAGTTTGAATCTGGTGAGTGATTTTTTATGTTATTAAATATATGTCAGACCATTCTTGTTTTCACTTTTTACGTTAACTAATATGAGGATGACATTGTCCTTTTAGAAAGAGCATACTCAGGCTATGAGTATACAAATTATAGTAAAAGAGGTTAAGTGTTATATCAAAGGAGTAGAGAACTATTTTAAAATATGTCAAAAAGTGTTTTTGGACCTACCACCTTCAGAGAAAGTTGGTAAATCTCTTCAATAATCTAAAACTTGAGGAGAACATTTAAAGAACTATAATTGGTCATTGTGCAAATAGAGGAGTCCAAGAAGTTATCAAGAGGAGTGTAGGATCATTCTAGTGAAGATCAAGTGTTTTTAAAAGATATTTGATATTATAATTGATCTTAGAGAGCCTTTATAGGCTTAAAAAATCAATGATATTTAGAAAACCATGAATATAAACTCACAAAAAGTCACTTGTAGATTTAGTAAATGGAGACTATGCGCATAGAGCTGGTAATAACATGCATAGTGTAGTGGAAATTAAGATTAAGAAATGTAATCCAACATTTAAAAAGGTATAATGATTTTATTCAAATGATTTTTAATGTTTGATAGCATTTGTAAACATTTGTGTGAATTCAAAACCTTGAGATAGATCCTAGAAACCACATAGTGAGCATTGCAATGAATTAGTGAAATTTTGCAAAGAAATGCAATCAAGAAAAAACTAAAGTGTGAGATAAGTAGCTTATTGTCTGCATCAATCAACATCAAGAACAAAAACTAACATCAACATCAAGAACATCAATAAATATGTAATACACAAATATGCACTTTCTTTAGAAATAAATTAAATTGTTTATAAATATTGAAATGTATTTTTATAAAACTATTCTATTGACTTTCAGAACTATCACTTTCATCCAATCGATTGTAGTCACCATCACTTTTATCCTCTACAACATGCATGTAAAAAATAGTGGTTCCATTCTTGAAATACTTTAGCCCAATTGGATGAGAGGAAAATCTGTGCTATGGGAGATTATATATCTCTTCCATAATGTTGCATATGGTTGTATGAAATAAAGGTTAAAGGCCTAAAAGAGGTTATTTTGAACACTATATAGTTTGAAATGTACTCTGAATGGTAGTGTAGCACCAATGAATATATTTCATACTTGATCCAGATGCACATAGACATCCAGATAATTAGAAACCTTCACTGGTAATAAATTCTCCAGAAAGGGCGTCAAATATTTTGGAATGGCACCAGGAATACCCCACACATTAGGAAAAATGGAATCATCCTGTGGCCATTCATATGACCACTATATTTATAAATCATGATTGATCTTGTCTATTAATATCATGTACTCATAGCTCACCATCTGAATGTGGTAGGCAGGATACACCATGTTGTAATATAGGATAACATTCACCCATTGCAATCCATTAGGCCACCTAAAAATTGTTGTGTTTCTAAGCTACCTCCAATTGATGGACTTGGCCACCATACATGATATTTCATGCAATGGTTTTAATTATACATTTAGATGCTCAAATACATTTGATTTCTTCCATATGAATTTATGGAATTTTCTTGCATTTCTATAACACTCCCCACGTACTATTAATACCACTTAATATACTCTTATAAAAGCCAATTAGAAATAATTTAAAAAAGTAATTCACAAACTGTAGTTAATCATTTTTATTAAACATTGAATAAAGAGAAGATAAATTGTTGAATAAATAAAGTTGTATGAGTTTTTTTACCCCGTTCTCTATTTAATGTTGCTTCAAATTTATTATGGATTGTATTGAGGGATCCATGAATCCATATCTAGTTTTCTAATGTGTTTGTTATAGGTTTAAGTGCAAAGAACACAGGTTTCAGAGTGAGAAAGAGAGGGAAGAGAGACCTCCAAGAATGGATAAGAGTGAAAGTCTAAGAATATGAATGAAAAGAAAACTCCTCAAGAAGTACATCAAGTCCAAGATAGAACTATATTGTAAAGGAGCATCATGCTATGCATATAGAAATATGTCTTGATATATGAGTTATTCTTTCAATGTGTATGATTGAACTAGTTTATTGTTACTTTGAACAAGCCCTTGATTCCATGACCATATTCATGTTGGTGTGTAATATAAAAGTCAAGAAGGACTACTAAGTATAGTCAAGAAAGCATGATTTGATTAAACAATTGTTTAAGAGTGAGGAAATCCTTTGTGGTATATGATATTTTAAGGTTGCATGAGCCTTATAGGTCTTTAAAGTGATTGGTGAACATTTCAAATAAGGAAACTTAGAGAGAGTAGTATATTATTACACCCCTCTTCAAAGTATTAATCATCTAAAATATGCAAACATCAGTTGTTCTAGTGAGATTAGTATGATTGTAATAGAAATGAAAGATGGTGATACTTAATAGTGTGTATATTGTTGACACCAAGCATGTGTTTCTTAGTTCCCTATTATAATGATCAAATTATGTTACACATTCATAACCTTATTCATAATAAAAGAAACTTTGAGCATACTATATGAACCATGTTTGGAAGGGATTGAAAAGATAATCTATTTTAAAGAGGGAAGAGAGAATGTTGTCAAAGAGTATTTAATGTGTTGAGACAATGATAAAGAGTTTATAACATTCGATGATAAGGATGTGTTTGAAGATAAATAAGTGACAAGAATATACAATAGTGTATGCCTTGTTTTAGGTTATATGACCTAGCCAAGAAGAGTTTAAAGCATCAAGAGAGATATGAATAAGCATTTAAGAGTTTTAATATTGTGTGGGAAAGATGAATAATTAATTATAGAACCCTTTAGAGTCCTTGAAACACTTTTAAGTGTTAACTATCAGTCTAGACCTACACAAAGTCAAAGAAAACATGTACAATTGTCAATAATTTGATTGTTGTACCCATGAAATGGATTATATAAGAGATATAGCCTATTTTTAGAGTTATATTAGTTTAAATTAGACCCTAAAAAATAAGGTACATCCTTTGATGTCATGTGTAACTTGAGATAATGAATTTCAAGACCTCTAAACCCTGTGCATGCCATGAAAACCATAGGCTTAGGGTTTGGGGTTTAGAATGAGTTTCAATAATATAAACTTTGTGAAATTTTGTAATATTTTTATATTTAAGGTAATATAAATATTTAACCTATTTTTAAACCTGTACACTCTCCATAAATACATATTTTGATTATTGTGTTGTGTTGAGGGCTTATAAGACCTAGTGAAGTAAGGGTAGTGAAGGAAAAGTAAATTTGTCTAAATAATTAGGGTAAAAAATTATTTATTAATATGGGGTATCCAAAAGGGCATAAAAAAATTTAAATAATTTGAATTATTTGTGTGTAAATTTCCCAAACCTAGGAGCTTTGTTAATTTGGAGGGTTAGTTGAGGGGTGCCTTAAATAAGGAAGTATATTATGTCTTAGGAGTTGTGTTAGGCAAGAAAAGTATAAGTTTCATGGCCCAAAATGGTCCTTTAAAATTTCATCATTTATTTGATAAGGTCTATCAGATACTTCCAACAAGTATAAATGTTCAAAAAAGGCTACAAGCCTTATAAAGACAAAGTAAGGATTATGTGTAGAATAAAAATATAAGGGATGATCCAAGACTTAAAAGGGTTATATAAAAGTATATTATGATAATTAAATACCATCCATGCTTTGATAATGCTTCTTTGGAACCTAAGTATAATTTTGGTCCTTGAGACCTAACAAGGTTGCCTAAGAAGGAACTAGTGTGTGAGTTGTAACCAATGATTGATGAGGAAGGACTAAAAATGATCTAAAATAGTTTTGTGAACTCATAGGGAAGGTTAATCAAATATAATAAAAAATTTATAATCTAAAACAAAAATTCTATGAAATGGTCTTGATTCTAATAGATAGATGGGACTTTGTAGAGTAAACTAGGCATGGAATGTGAACTTATGAAAAGGAAAGGAAATGTTTCTGATCTAAAACAAACTTGTAAGTGAGTCAAGAAAGGAAGAGTACCCTCTACCCTCATTATAACTCATTAATAAGAGTTAACTCTATATTTATACCCTATTTCACTTATGATAGTCAATTTGAAAGTGGAAGGTTGTTTCTCACAAAGTGGTGTATGGTTTAGATGAGAGGAATGATGTATAGACTAAGAGTGGTCATTGAAGGAGTAGATTAGTTATTTTTTATATAGAAGGTAATGACAAAGTGATAATAAATCCATCTTGAACAAAGTAACCTTTTCTACATATACTAGCACCTTATTGCCTATTTTAAGACAAAATTAATACATAAGTGTGAGAAGGGATAAAGACATTGAATTGTTTGTGTCTTATCAACATTTAGAAGAGATCAAGATCTTAATATTAACTTTTAAAAACTTCTCATAACCTCATGAATGCATATTGGATTCTTGGAAACATTTGACACTGTCATACCCAACCTTACCCTGTTTACATTATCTACCTTTAATGGACTATTTTTTTATGACTCTTAACCCCATAAATGAAAATAAGTGTTAATGGTGATGGTAATTTTTCAAGACAAATGGATTAATATGTGTGTGTGTGGGTGTGTGTGTGTGTGTGTGTGTGTGTGTGTGTGTGTGTGTGTGTGTGTGTGTGTGTGTGTGTGTGTGTGTGTGTGTGTGTGTGTGTGTGTGTGTGTGTGTGTGTGTGTGTGTATTATTAAGTGAGCCTTCAAGGAGATATATGTGTGCTTGGATTTTGTGTACATTTTTAGGGTTGGTAGGATTGTGATTATAGTCAAGAAAAAAAAGATTTGGACAAATTGTTTTGATTGAAATAGAAAATTAAGATTCATTGTGAAGATCATTTAGATCTCTAAGTAATTGAGTAAGATGACTCAAAATGCAAGAAATTTGTGAGAAATGAAACTTGGGTGAATAGGTTTAGATGTTAATTAAAACATACTTGGTTGAATGGAATCCTTAATGAAATGGTGGCATGAAAAACTATAGAGTTTAGTAAAATACATATCATATTTAAAATCAAAGGACCTTGAACATAGTCCTAGATAAGCGAGAAACATTTTAACATGGAGAATAGCATTAGAGGAAAAAACGAGCACCATCATAATGAAACATTGTTGTGTTAGAATATAGAGGTATGTCTAGTAAATACTTAGAATAATAAAGGATATGATTTTAAGATGATTAGGTTGTAACACTTGTAACAGGGTGTACTCTGTATTGAGGACACAGTCCCATTGGGAGGAAGATAAAGCTTCAATTCTTATCTAGTCCAGGTCAACATTAAATGGATGGTTTTAGGAGATTATTCAAATCACAAAAATTATTATGAACCCATTAGATGAATTATAAGAGGTATTAAAGGAAGCAAATGATCTCTATGGTAGTTATAAACTTGTAGGTCATAATGTTATGCACAGTAAAAAGATAAAATAAGGTGTAAGGGATTATTGGAGGTGAATGAGTCATATATAGGGTGAGTTCCATGATATATAAAGGTGTTTGAGCCTTATTTTATAACCCATGTAGGTTTTAGAAGATATTTGAACGTGGAAACCCTCTCATAATAGTGTGTACCCTATTTTACATAGATAGTCACCTGTGTTTTTATAGTTTCATGTAAGAAATGGATAAAACAAATAATATAGACTATTGGGAAAGGTGAAGGGGATGGAAATAGACCAAATTAAGTTTATTTTATCATTTTAAGTGTTTTATAACTTAATATATTGATTTTTGTATACCCTTATACTGTATAGTGAGCTTGAAAAACCCTAGATCAAGGTTTAGCCATTTTAGAGAGTTTAAAAGATTAAAAAAAGGTAAAAATTGTATTTTGGATCTATAAAACATGATTAAGATGATTCAATTGTTTTTAAGTTTAAATGGGTATGGATTGTATGGATTCTATCACTAGTCAAGGGAAGAGACCTAATTAGGCCTAAAAAGGTATTTTCTAAAGAAAGTGCTAGATAGAGAAGGAATTAGGTCATGAAACCTTATACACACATTAAAGAGGATACATGGAGACTATAAGAGTGATTAAATCTTTGAAAACATTATTTTATATGATTATTTAATTGGAAACCTCAAGAAAAGGGATATGAGCCTTTAAGGCCACAAAGAGTTAGATAGTGGAAAAGGGTGAAGAAGTGTTTTGGATTCCTTCAGGGAGGTATGGATAGGTATGTTTGGATCATTGAAGACCATTCAATTGTTTATATTTAACTCTTAAAACCTAAATCAAGATTTAGTGCTTGGATTCCAAAGGGTAGTGCATATTAACAAGATAGTGTAAGCATAATAAGGAGGTTCTCAAAGAAATGATTTGTAAAGATAGAGAATGAGTTAAAACCCACAAAAAAGAGGTTAATGCTATAAAGAAATTATTTGAGGATAAAAATACATAGGCACATATGCAAATATACTATTTAGACCTCATCAAAAATAGAAAAATTTAAAATAGAAATGGAATCATGAAGATCAAATCATCAAGTACATTGTGACCAGTTGGGTTTGAAATCAGAAAATGATTCTATTAGAGACTTATCCCCATTCCTCTATATTAGCTAGCATATGAACTTAGTTTTCCAAAGTGAGTTGTGGAGTATCCCAAGAAAGGATTTTTATCCAAAACAAGACTACAAGCCTTGTGTAATCTTTGTAAACTTGGGGTATAAAATGGAATGATAAGTTAGGATAAAACAACTAAAAAGATCTAAGATAGGTTGAATAGGGTAATATGAGATCGTTCATGAAAATAGGAAACATTCCTAAGAGTTACCTCAAATATTGATGTTTTAAACCTATGAGATACACATAATGGAGAGCTAATAGAGAGAATTGATTGGTAAGGAGTGAACAGTGTTAAGAAGTGAGTCTAGAGTGGATGCTAGTGACGTGATAGATGTGTAATGAGTTGAAGAAGTGTATCTAAAATGTATAATGGATAAGTATATCAAAAATAAGGCCACTATCCCAAGAACTAAGGAAATATTATGAGAAGATAGAACCTTCAAGGACAAACATAGCATTGAATGAGTTCTCAAATAAGAGTAGAGCCAATTAAAGGAATATTTGGTGATTTCTCCACTTTACTTCTACATCACTACTGGGAACATGATTGGTCAGTTCCCTATCAAGGTAACTCATGGAATATTTGGTTAAATTATAATTTAGGTGACTTATAAGAACATGATTGATTTTATATTGGTGAAGGTACCTCATGGGAAAAATGATTGATTGGGTCCCATTCTAGGTAACTCAATGGAAAATGTATAGATTGAAAACTTTCTATGGAACAATGTTTGATATGGCTTAGATATATGTTATATTGCATATACTATACTCAAATCATTGGTTTCTTATAATATTAAATGTACATAGCTTTGTGTCAATCCTCCTTTCCCTACACCTATTGGGTTTTGATTACCATGTTGTGTGTTTTACATGCAAGTACAAGTGAGCACAAAATTATTGTCTTGTATTTTTTCATCCTGAGTAGCTATCCTAGTGGAATAATCCATAATAAAAGCTAATTTTCATAGAGAAGGATTGGCTGCATAAACCTTTCAAATCCTTTAAAAATGACCAACATAATGCCCAAAGTCTATCAAAAATGTTGTAAATGATGAGTAGTGTGTGTTAAGAGAAAAGGTGATTCACCTCCTCATACCAATGAGTGATTTATTTCCTTTTTTATATATTTTTCACTTTTTTCCTAAATCTTTGTAGGATACAATTGAAGTTTTTTAATCTCCATAACTAATAAATTTCCCCACCTTGCCTAGGCCATATCCAAATATTATTACATATCTAAGGTGCATTTGGGTTATATCCAACATGGGAAAATGTGATGAAGAGAGCAAGAGACTATCTATTAATATAGTTTACATGCCCTAGAGGATTTCCTTAACTCAATCATCGACTCTCCTATATGGGCATGAGGTTAAATTGGTGATCCTGGAATACTTTTTTGTTTATTTATTGTAGATGATTTTTTATTTTTAGATATTAGTATGAGACATCTATTTTGTACCATTCATATGGACACTCTCATAATGGTAATAGTTATGTTACCATAAGAGTGGTTGGTGATGATGTACATTATATTATTATTTTTAGGTGTTGCTTAAATTATTTTGTGATCCTCTAATGGGTAATATTTTCTTGCATTTGATCACCTTAGTTCATCCTATTCCTCTAAGGGGTACTCTCTTTGGATTTACCTAGTGAGATGAGGGAATCACATAGAGTTTGGGTAAAAATAATATTCCAACTAAGGGATAAAGGATGACCACCATCACAAAAGTAATATAATTTAAGGGGACTAAAGAGAATCTTCTAAGCATGAACAAGGTACTAAAGCTACTAACCAATAAAATGAACCTCATAACTATTATTGCATTCTTTGTTTATATATTTTTAGTAACATTATTTATTTATATAATATTTATAAATTCAATTTGTGTTTAAAACAATGGCTAGTTTTGCCGCATTCCTCAAGGTAGGATTCAAATATCATTTAGAAAATTCTTCAAGAGATAGTACATTAATGTAATATGTTACAACATGTGGGTAGTATAAGAGAACTATTCACCTTAAAAAAAGGTATTTATTTTTCATTACATGCATTTATTATTGTTGTGATGTCACTGAAACCTATATACGGATGTAATTAGGATACATTATCTCTATTATGTCCACCCTATCTTGATTCACTGCCCTATTAATAACATAATCCTAGACTTGTCATTTTGGATTATTACAAGATGGGGTTAGAAAAAGTGTGGTCTCCTACAACATGATCTAATATCTACATCTATTTATATTTTCTATGAAGTCTCTTTGTCCACAAGTACAAGTTTCATGCCCATCCTATACCTTTTGGAATAGATGAGGCATTTGGTATTGTGCATTTGATAGCGCTCTACTTTGAACCTTATTTTAAACCTATCCTATATAGTTTTTAAATAATTTCATAGTTTCTATGCTTCTATCCACTACACAACATATGTCAAATATCTCTCATGCTCTACATATCAAGGCCTTAACATCATCAACTATGGAAGTATATGAGATGTATTCATAAAATGAAAAGCATCTAGTTTAAAATGTCAAAAAATATGAAAAACATATGAATGCAACTAGTTACTAGACTTATTATCAGACCCCCTTAGCTAGTCTTTAGTGTCATCTGCGAGATTTGATGCAATACCTTCTAGTTCACATCTTAGTCCTTGCATATCCATATCTGATAAATCATGAATTTTTGTTTATAAATATCCAACATCTATGCCTTCTCCCTCATTTTCAATTTGAACTCCATTATTATTGACCTAGGTAATGGGAACGTATAACACAAACTATAATCACCTCAAATTTGTCAATGCATATAGTATGTGGTGGAAATAAAAATTACATGGTACTCAACATCGATGTTTTTGATGCTCTTGTTAACACCATGCATTATGGTTACATCCTATAAAACTACCTGCATTGTCATATTTCTCATCAGGTCCACTTTTAACACGTGTTTGTAAGTATATCGTTGGATTGAAATTGAGTAATTGCACATCAATATATAATACATTACATTAAAGATGCAATAATGCAACATATCATCATTCATACTTTGCACCCACATCATACAAGGGTCTCTAGTTTCAAAGGTAACATGAGAATATAGGATGTTTAAATCCTATACCCATGAAATAGTTTCCTATCTTTCTACTTTGAAGTTCTTATGGAAGTCAGTGTCCTTGCATAGTTGTAGCCATCAATAATGTAAGTAAACTAATGTTGTTAGTTGGTGAACCAACCAATCCACCTTGAGATGTGTAGAAGTCCTTACTCTAATTAAGAAATGACATTTCAAATGGGAATGGTAAAAGTCTATAGATGCATTAGTGTCTTGCCTAGTATGCAAAAGTGTCTAACAACATCATGACCACATTCCAACCCTGTATTCTTAGTTTTGTTCCCAATATTTGAAAAAGGTAGGATGAAAGGAGTGATATATTTATATAAACTTTTTGGATTGCCTTGTATCCATGTCCTCATTGAAACAACTATGCATTATGAACCCTAAGTCCTGAATCATCACACATCTAACATCATCATCTTTTGCCTTTGCTATCAAATTCTTCAACCACATGCAACGAACATGCCAAATGCATAATTAGACCTCAAAGTCTAATTTATACCTAAATAAAACAATAATTTTGCATATGTAAATGGAATAAGGTAGGGATGGTGTCTATGAACATATAAATATGAATTCCATGATGTGTGTAGGAATAATGATGATGCACCTAATAGCTTTTATCTCTACATCGACATCATCGACCATAAAGGCACTATTATCCATTTAGTGTATTTTAAATACACTCTTTGAAGAATAATTTTCACCCATTTTCTTATGTCAATAATATATGACCGAGACATAATGACCCATGTAATGGGCACACCTTCGTGTTTGGAATCAAACATTAATAATGCATACAACTAGAATTGTACAATAAAATAATTAAAATATTAGAATAATTACTATTATTACAAACATTATAACAACTAATATTATCAAATAATCTTAAAAAACATTAGCACAATACCTTCATTGCATTGATCCCAAATGTTGCATCCATCACCAATAAGATATGCTTCTCAAATCTTAACAACCATTCTAGTTATTACAGGAGATGGATGGCCAAGATGAATGGGATTTCCCCATCCCCATCAAGCTCTCCTCCATTGTATCCCTATTATAAAAACCACTTGTTAGGATTCACCAGTGCCCACTCCCAAACACTTGTTGCATCATCACTATTATACGCATATCTTTCCTCCTTGTTCAATCATTCTCTATTGTATATGTCATCCTTGCTCAAAAAATCATCTGACTCTATTTCACCACTAAAAATACAAGTTTATCATGTACTATATCCTAGTGTTTAAGGTGGATAGCATTAATATACATTCCCAACAATAGTAGCTTATGAACCCATTCATTAAGTTGAGGACTGATGTGAGGAGAAACAAACATTTCATACCCTTGAACTATTCATATTATTGGTCATGGTAATTATTGTACTCATTTTATATGTGTTCTACTTGATTTTGTGTGAGTAGCACATGATCAGGTTTACAGATCATGCATCGTGTGATGAAATGATAATGACAACTGTACCTTATATGCCTTTGACCTGGCCAGCTACCCTTTTCAAAATTGGGATTTAATGACTTGTCATTTAACATGGCATCAATTCCCTAAAAGTCATTAGGGCCATATGAACACTAGTACCTACACAATTGTGGTGAAAAGTCATGCAAGATGAAAAAAATGTAAATGAATAGAATATAATATCATCTAAATAGACACCATCTTGAAATATATAGTGTGAGGTGATTTACATGACATATTTAGAGGTTTTGGTGATCCCGATATCCTTTTTAGTAAAATATAATTTTTTCTTGTAATTTGAAACACAAAAAATTGTAAGAAATAATGCCCTCTCAATTCTCCTTTGATGAAATCATCAACACTATCCTGCTCAACCAAGGTAACCCACAAGTCTTCCTTATTGATTTCAAAAAAAGTATCCCACTTAATACAAATACAATCAAATGTACCCTCACCTAGCTTCTATAGTTTAAGGTGCAATATTTCTTCTTGCCTTTTTGCTTCTATTATAGCCTACAAGGAGAACATTTCATTGAATGAATCAGAAATGGACTTTTCGTATTGAGTGAACATAAGTTTTCATGTATTATAAAGGAATTTATTTTTTTTTGAATGCCATATCATAAATAAAAGCCACGAACTACACATATAAATTAAAATATGATAATTCAAACCGCTTAAGAAAAATATGATAGAAACTATGAACAAAAATGTTATAAGAATGTACAAAACCTCATTGAAATCAATATAAAACCCTTCATAAAATATATCAAAATCAATGCATCAAAACATATAAATGGATAAAATAGTGCATGCACAAGGTTGTTGTGTTTATAAACGATCTTAAGTGGCACACACTAATTACATGCATGTGGGCTAGGTGTCAAAATGTGATTTTTATATGAATCCCATAACTTCAGGAAAGGGTTCAAAAAAGAGAAATTGCTAGGAAGCCCATAAAATGAAGACATATTTTTGAAATAATGAAATTTTATACGAAGCCCATATAATCAAGGGAGGGTCAAATAAAAGTGAAATTGCTAAGAATCCCACGTGATATTCTCATTGCCTATCAACTAATCATTCATTGTATTTAATTAGAGGCATGGACATACAAGTATTTATGTATAACACATGAAATGAAATGTTAATACGTGAAACAAGAAAAATGTATACATGTATGCATTACAAATTATATGAGCCCATATGGGATGCAATTTATCCCATTCAATTATAAAGTTAGGTTACCTTATCACCCACAACAAGGTCAGGGCATAAACCATATTGATTTATTAGAGCTTTAGTGTAGAAAAATAGGCTACCAATTTTATTTAAATTTTTTCTTTATATAACACCACTACCATAATTCCCATGTACTAGACCATAATTTTTGGCCCCTAAATTTAGGGAGTCCCATGAGATGATAGAACATAATTATGAAAAAAAATGAAAGTTTCTTATTGATTACATGTATAAAATTATACAAAAATATATCATGATCAAAAATATTCTTCGTCATTACATGTACAAAATCATACCACTATCTAATGTTTATTCTTCAAAACTAATCTATGTAGTGCCCATCATGATCATGGGCATTTCTATTGTCCTTAGATTCTTTTGATGGTATTGGAAAATGACTTCTTTGCCACATTGATTCTTGGTATGCAAGGTCATCCAACATGTGTTTAGGATATAATTTAGGATTTAAATATGCAGAATTCCATAATTATCTATAATTATCATGAACATTATCCCATTTTAAAAGTTGAAATCTAATCATAAGGTGGTATGTATGAAATAATCTCTCTAGAAAGAATGTTGCATAACTAGTTCTATCAAAGTACATGTCAAAACAAATTTTCATCATGGAATCAAAGATATTATATGCTTTAGAATAATTAATTTTGATAAGAGATTAAACTTAAAAATTATATCCAGCATTTCCATTTGTTGACATGAGCAATTGTGTTTTAACAGCTCCAAAGTAAAAACAACTTGATCTAAGTCTCTTCTTGTTACAACTCTAAGTTGGATTAGGGAATTCCATAAGTGATCAGAATGCCAACTAGAGAAGGGTTTAAAAAATAGTGACATACTAAAAATAAACACACAAACCATGTTGGATGAGAATATAAATGACAAAATGACCAAGTGTAATGTGTGTGTGTGTGTGTGTGTGTGTGTGTGTGTGTGTGTGTGTGTGTGTGTGTGTGTGTGTGTGTGTGTGTGTGCGCGTGCATGCGTGTGTGTGCGTGCATGTGCATGTGCATGCACACTCCTCAAGGGAATATATACCTGTGGGTTGACCTTAAAAGATATTAAAATGTGAAAATAAAGGCATAAAGGACCCATGAATTAAGGGGATAGTCATATGGGCTAACCAAGGAAAATACACCAAAATAATATTTTGGATATTTTGAGAGCATTCCGAGTTACACAAAGGAAAATGAATAGTTGATATTTAGGTTTTCATACGATTTTCATCTAATGGATATATTATTATATGAAAATAGAGTTCAAAAAAATTCAAGTTATGAGAAAGACCTAAGTTAGGGGATGATGACATAAGGCCCAAAAAGAGGAAATTCTACTAAAGATATCTAAATGTATGTACATAGACCATCTATGATCAAACATGAAACATACCTAATGTAAAAGGGTCTTGTACTATAATTAGGTGTTTATAATAAAACATAAATATAAAAGGAGAGATGGGTCATCAATTGTGAATCATATCATTTATAAATTATATAAACCAACTAATTGAATTCATATGATCATAAATTTTGATTTTGTTTTATCATCGTCATATCATTGATGTTATGTGTAAAAAATATGAATATATAATATTGTATATTAGAAACCATAATGTAGATTAAAATGAATTAATTCAAAATTACATTTAAAATAATACATTTCAATATAAAATGGGGATATTTAACATAAAACACAAGAGTTAAGTTTTTAAGATCTTTCTCTTTAACAACTTATGAGTGTTAAGTAGAATAATGGGTATGTTTGTGCCTCTAAAATTGAGATTGGAGAAAAGAATTTAAATCTAAATAATGAAATAAAGAATTGTGTTGATGAATCTTAAGGAGACCAAATCTATGCTGGGCTATATATCTAATGAATAGAGATACACATCTTTGACATTCATAATGAATAATATCTCATATAGAGCAATGATTTCATCTAAAGAGGTAGTAAACCCTTCCATGAATGTCAGAATAAATTGAAAACATATATACATAATTTTCCTTTGACTTTAGTTATTTATTAAAAATTTGAAAAATACATTGATGTATGGAATAAAGTGACTTGACTTCATGAAATAATGATGAGAGCATAGTAGTGATTTCCACAAAACAAATCTTAATCCAAAAGGAATAATGGTGTATTTAAGATTTTTAATAAGTCCATCTTCTACTTGAAGATAATGAAGAAAGTAGTGATGCATTTTTTTATAGTAGTTTTAATGTTTTTTTCAAATTTTATAGGAGATTTATAATTTCAATCTTGATTTAGTATGAATTGAGCATGAATATTTCATTAACATAAACATATACTTAATCAAATATTTGACTTGATAATTAGTGAAATATTCAGGATTTATAAACATGAGTGCAACACATATTTGTCACATCTAAATTTTAGTTTCCATTTATGTTATCACTTATACCATTCTAATCTATACACTTATGATGAAATTATATAGATGGAATTATAATAACCTTAATTGTATATACATTTCAGATATAATTAATATTGTTGACAAAACAAAACAAGAATAATTTTTTGATTGTGCAAAAAAAATTTGCAAGGAATTATAAATTAGGAAAAAGGTAATGGGTGGTGGCCAGTCAAAATAAGGAAAATAAATGACATCTAACTCCTTTACATCCTTTTTTTAGGTGGGTTCTTTGAATGAGAGAGAGACATACACAGAGTTTGTTGTCATTGATTTTGATGATGTGAAATTGAGTTAGGACAAAGGCTCATAGGTATTCATGTTACACATCTATCGCTATTATATATTTCGTATAAAATAGAATGAAATATCAAATTTTACCTCATCCCATTTAGTTTAAATCTCTCCTCAAATTTGTATAATAATTATAATATACAATTATCATTAATAATGATAATATAACCCCCAATCCAAAAATTTGATAGGGTATTACCTTGATTTTAATGTTTTAAATATGTTATATAATAGCTTAGTTAAAATCCATAGAACATGATTATGGTATGTTTTAGCCTTATTATCATCCACAATAAAAGGTAAGATTAACAAAAAAATCATAGTTTTTACCATGTTTGCAGAAACCATAAATTTAACAAGAGATTGAAGGAATTTTCCTAAATTTACAATAACAATATAGTTTTAAAAAATATTCATATTTATCACCATGTATTTATATATATGGTACATATTTAACATTTTATTTTGAATTTTGTTACCCTATATGCACACAAATGAAGCATTTGACTAAATCTTCTGAAGTTGTTTACCCTATATTTATACAGACTGTATATCAGACAACATCTTTATAAATTGAACCCAATATGGTATATGTTTTAGAAGTTTTCACACTTATTTATTGTAGATCATGAGATTAACCCACACATTTGAGTAATTAAAGAGTAATTTGAGGAATTAAAGAGTAAGAGGACAAACTTAATGCAAAAGTGTGAAATTAGCAAACATTAAAAACAACATAAGATAGGTTCTAAGCTCCATTAGAAGCTCCTAAAAAAATAATATAGTTTATTTACAGTCATTCAATGGTAGCTTGAGGGCTTGTTGGAAAAAAATCATACTAAAAACCATAAAAAACCAATCACAAAAGGGATGTGGAAACATTATGCAAGCTTAGCGATATGGGCATTTAAGTAATATTATAATTTTAGCACAGGGAGGGATTGATAGGGAAATTTTAACATAACAATTTTTAGAAGAATAGAAGAATATCAAGATAGTAGAGGAATAAATAGAATAAATTTTTTAATAACCTCTTCCCTAAACAAAAATATGCACAACTCTCCTAAACAAAAACATGCACAACATTTTATAGCTTTTAAGATAAGAAGTTAGAACAGATGTGAGAATAAAAAATTAGTTTTTGCTAGGTAGTAATGAAATCAATATTAGTATAGTTTTCAATGAATTTATGCAATTTATCATTATATATGGGACTGCCTCATTTTTTTAATAAACTTTTCTTGCAATTTGCATTGATTTTCTATGATCAACTTTTAATTTTTCTTTTTTATTCATGTCTTTGCTTTCAGTAGAAATTTGATTTTTTTTAGGTCATGGGCCATGGACATTTTAATTTTCATGTGAGGGCAGTATTATCTAGTGCCCTATCCATGGTGTCCCATCTATTTGTAGTAGTGTGGTGCTTCTAGGGTTATATATCCCTTGGGCACCAAAAATAGGGTGAATTCATTTATCTACCAATGAGTTTTCTTGATATTCTTGATTAACTAAATTGATTTTTATTGTAAGTCCCATTTCTTACTTCTAGTACATGGTTATATAATAACTCAATGGATTTATTTGATAATACCTAGTTTTTACTTCTATTATATGGTTACATAGCTCATAAAATCATTAGACTAAAATAGTTGTTCTTCTCATAAAAAACACATACTCAGTCCTCCTAGTTTAAACATAGAATATCCTTTAGTAGATGGTCATTTTAAAGGACAAAATAAATAAAAGATCAATATTACCTTATTAAAATGAAAATTCATATGACCCTGTATACAATTGAATCCCTAACTTATTTAGGACATATTCATTTATATTTGTGATCACATAAGGCTAACTATGAGGCTTGCTTTGAAGAATGATACATTCTTTTTTGTTTTCATATTGCATAATTAGGCTAGAGTAACGAATATTTTTCCTAGATCCCAACCTCCCACCATTGATGATTATATTCATGAGGTAATGCTTATATAAATTTTTTATTAGTAGAGTGCCCATTAGATTCTATGCATTTGTCATAAATTTCCAAATAGATATTATCCCTTTCCAAGATTATGAATGATGGAAATCTAATACAAATCCTTATATTTTTATAAAGCTATCTAGTCCCTACAAAGAAATGGTAGTATGATTGGCATTATGATTAAAAAGTTAAGGTTTTGAACTAACTAAATCTATGACAAGAAAGCTTAGTAGTCATTTTTTTTTAAAATTTTAGGTGTTCTATTTGAGAAATCTACATTGCTTCTATTCACATTTAGGGTTATAGATGGACTTGGTCTTGATGTTAACCAAGTAGTTATAAACTACTTCAATGAGTTTAAACTCAATATTTTTCAAGAAGAGGTATTGAAATTTTACTCCCCTAAGCCCTATCCATAAAATCAAGCCCTCGTTATCAAGGATAAAGAGAGACAAGAGATATTGGGCCAGATAATGGTGTATATGACCCTGCATAAAACTGAATACCAAACTTATTTATGATTGATTGATTCATATTTGTGATCATAGGATGGCAAGTGGATATTGAATACGTTGAACAAGGAAAGAAATCCTAGAGTTTTTTATGAATGTGAAAAAATTGAATCCATAACGTATTAAAACAAACAAAATCCCCAATATACAATGTAAGAATAGGTATGGGAAAAAAAAGAAAATGCTTCAGATATCCATATTCCAGTGAAAAATAAATCAATATCAATGTAATAGTGTTAGAAATGATGAAGATGGACCTGATATGCTTGTTAGCAAGGATGAACTATCATTGATAAATCACTGTGCAAAAAGATCATTGATAAATCTTATTACTTGTTATCTATCAAAGATACCTGATATGCTAGTTAATCACTGGTAGGATTTTATGTTTTTTAAATATATAGTTTGTGTGAAATGAGAAAAGGAGTTGTCTAGAAGGATCTAGAAAAATATAGAAAAAAATACAACTATTTTTTTCTCATTTTGATGTGGTGATTGTAATTGGGGGTTTCTTATTCCATGCAGTATCCATAGTTATTGTAATTACTTAATATATGTAATTTATTATTGATATTTCTTGACTCAATTTAATTAAATGAATGGATTCCTCTTCCCTCAATTTTAAATTTGATTCTTCAATTATTTGTCATCTATGTTTTGTAGAATAGATTTTATAGACTATTTACAGGTATGTTCTAGAATTTTGAAGAAGGTTATCAAAGTCTAGCTTCTAAGTATTATGCTCCAACATTGGTATTTAGAGGTTTAGTCATTGATTTTTTCTCATGGTGAGTGAAATTATTTGTACTTTTTTTTTATAACTAACTATAGTTTGGAAGACAAATATCTACAGTTAATCTTGAGATAATCTCTTAACAATTTTTTAGGAGAGATTTTTTATAAGTAATGCATCAAATTTTATAAATCTTTCCTTCTATAATGTGTTTAATAGTGATTACCTAGAAAGTGATGGGGCCACACTAATTAACATGTATGAAGAAATGTAAATGGATATAGATATTCATATGTTGATTATAAGTGTGAACAATCCAATGGAGATATAAATGAGCTTTCTTTCTCATTAAGAAAGATAATTTTTATAAAATAAATTTGGGTTTGATATGCTAATTTTGTGTCTCACAAAAACCAATTACGAGTGATTTGGTGCAAGAGACATTTAATAAGGACATACTAAGTCACACATTACAATAATTTGTTACCATTATTGTTATAGGGGGCTCAATATTATCTAATTATTTTAGGTCTATAACATTTGTATTTGATTTTTTATAATTTTTCTAAAATAAATTTTGGCTTGATATACTTAAATTTTATTTCTTACATAATCAATTGTGATTGATTTTATTTTAGGTCTATAACATTTGTATTTGATTTTTTATAATTTTTCTAAAATAAATTTTGGCTTGATATACTCTAATTTTATTTCTTACATAATCAATTGTGATTGATTTGGTTCAAGAGATGTTCAATAAGAACATATTTAGTCACACATTAAAATAATTTATTACTATCATTTTTTATAGGAGCTTAATATGATCTAGTTATGTTTAGGTCTATAACATTTGTATTTGATTTTTTTGTTGTAATCATTAAAACATAAATATGCTAAATCCTTGTCCTTAGGTTTTAGGTTATGAGAAGCTATGTGATCAATTTAATGGATATATGTATTTGATTTTTTTGTTGTAATCATTAAAACATAAACATGCTAAATCCTTGCTCCTTAGGTTCTAGTTTATGAGAAGCTATGTGATCAATTTAATGGATATAGATAAATTTAATGGATATAGATAAAGGTTAGGGTGTAAGATGATATGAAAATGAAGTCTTGGTAAAAGGGTAAAAAAATCGCATTTTCTCTTCTAAAAGTGAGGAGTTTATGAGAAGCTATGTGATCAATTTAATGGATATATGTATTTGATTTTTTTGTTGTAATCATTAAAACATAAATATGCTAAATCCTTGATCCTTAGGTTTTAGTTTTTGAGAAGCTATATGATCAATTTAATGGATATAGATAAATTTAATGAATATAGATTAAGCTTAGACAGTAAGACGATATGAAAATAAGTCCTTATAAAAAGGTTAAAAAATCATATTTTCTCTTCTAAAAGTGAGGTCTTCAACTAGCAAGGAAAAAAGAACAATGACTAAAGCATTTGGTGGACGATCGTTGCAAACATGACCAATGTCTATATGGTGGATGAGATTTGCTGAGATTGTATATATTGAGTGGATGAGCTTTGGTGAGATTTTATATATTGAGTGGATTTCATAGGTAAGTAGTATTAAGATAAAATCATAACAATTGTTTGACAATGAGAACGTAAACTATAAGGAAAAAATCAAGGAATCTTGCATATAAATAAAGTAAATGTCAGCATCTAAGGGAAGAGAGAATATTTAATTTTTATTATATTAAGAGTAACGTATTGAATGAATCAATAAGTACATGACATATTTTGTAGTAGAGCTGTTCAAATTTGAGCATGTGAGAGTCGAACAAATTTAGGACAACATCTATACTACCATATTTGGTATAGGAATGAATCAAGAAAACCATCCCATCTGCTAGATTGAGTAAAGGGCTAATGAAAAGTGGTTTCCCCCAGCCAAAATCTAATTCATAGAGATGGAAATTCACTTAGCTGGACACCAGCAAGTTAGAGCCGCAAGTAAAAGTTGTTGTGCTGAGGTGTTCTTTTTTACAGAACTTTGATAGATTCAACTCCATAAAATCTATGAAGGAATGTATGTAATCGTCATCCATATTTGCTATGGCCTTGTGGATCAAACTCGCCAATGGTTGATCTACAATCTGTTTAGATGTCATTGTACAAGTAGCACCTGATATGACATTACCAAAGTATTCTGAAGGCAAAGGTGGATGAAGCCTATTTTATCCATTCACAAAAACAAAAATGGTTGTTATGGCTTCTTTATCTAGTCCTCGAGCTGCAGATATGCATTTCCAAAGATGGGCAAGCAGAATTTCAAATGTGTTGTGTAGAGGGGGCGTTCCGTTCCTGGTGGCGGAGGCCTTTTGCTTCAAGTGCTTCAACACATTCACACTGAAATGAATGGTTTTTGAGAGAAGAGCCTCAGATCCTTCAAGTTGTGGTAAATAAGTGGTAGCTTGAAACTCAGTATAAGGGAATATGGATCGCGGTGGAGTCCTAGCTGCCAAAAGGGAGCGGTCATGAACAGGGAGGGGGTCGACTATAAGACCTCTTACTGTTTTACTCCACGCGATCATGAAGGCGGCTGCTCCAAATCAGTCTGTAACATGGTGATGCCACCCATGTACCTTAATCTTATGCACTAATTAATATATAAATTTTTATTAATATAATTTGTTTTGGAGAGTTTTTCTACTATTTATTTTTGGACATATGTGTAATTCATTCTTTTTGGGTGTATCGATGTTTTGAATCTCTCATATTTTGATGTAGTGGTGCTTATTATGGATGCAAGCATTTACAAACCTTGTAAATGATAATAGATCCTTTGTTACAAATTATACTTTTGAAGCATTAAAAAGTGTAAATTCTCTGAGAATTAAAAGTTATTTTAGAAGAAGAATAGAATGTGTGTGTATGTATACGTATACGTATATGTGTATGTATATCTATATATAAAAAAGAGTAAAAAAAATGATGTTTACTATGGATCATGATAAAGAGAGTTTTTTTAGAGTGACGAGTATTGGATTATATTATTATTATTGTAACAATATTCTTTCTATTCCTAAAATTTGAATACATATTTATTATTGGTTCATACCTATTCATTTTTTAGTCTAACTCAATAAAAATATATGTTAAAAAATAATTTATTTTTTATCGATATTATCCATCTTTGACATTATTCTTAATCTAACATCATATGCTTGTTATCAGACCCTTCACCAATATCTAGTAACTCGACATATGCCTGCAATAATTCTGAAAGATCATTTTAAATTAGAAACATATAATAATAAACTTTTAGCACATATAACTCATCTTGTTGATCCTAATAAGTTCAAAATTATTTCATAAAGTAGTTGAAATAGTGTACCATGCTCAAAGGTTTCCATCAAATTCTAGGTGTGCACAAACACTACCATTAGTATCAATACGAGCATATTTTTCATACACAACAAAAAAATCATCTCTCTTTCAATTATGTTTAGGTTGGAGAAATGCATTGTCTTTTATTCATCTATAGACTTTTAAAATATTTGAAGGAGGGAAGGTGTCTTTTCTCTACCAAAAAAAATCAAAATAAACTACTTAAACGAGTTATTTATGTGTAAGAGATTGTCCATGCCTTGTCTAATGTAGTTAATAGGTGGTGAAAGTAATTACAAGTGTCAAAATTACTAGTTAACCTTTTTCAATGTTCATTGATTATTGTACACTTACATAATGATCATAAAATTGGGATCAATTTTCAATAATGTATAATAAAGGAAATTATGCTAGTGGAACATACCATGTTGCCACTTTCAGAAAAATAAAATAGTTTTCCACCTTCAATAAGAGATTAAAGAATAATTCAAACATATAATTCAAACACATTAGACTCGGTATAGAAAAAATTTAAACTTCAACATTGCATTGGTAACACCCATCTAGACTGGACTTGATTGGTATGAACTACCTCAACTCCCAAATGTATGAGATTATCTTGCTTCATGCCAAACTATTAATTAAATTGATATTTATTGTACATCTACTATGTTTTCCAATGTGTGCATTCTAATCTCAAAACATTTTTCTCTAGGGATTAGAGTCCCTTTTATGAGAGGTTTGCATCATAAATTAATTTCTCAGATAAGAGATGAAAGTTATGGGACTTTAATTTAGATAGAAATACAACAAGCAAAGAATGCATGATGGCATTTGAAAATAAATGTGAAACCCATGTACCCTCATCATCATCATCATCATCATCATCATCATCATCATCATCATCATCATCATCATCATCACACACACACACACACACACACACACACACACACACACACACACACACACACACACACACACACACACACACACACACACACACACAATTATGGCTTGAATATTTTTTTTCTACTTTTTTTTTAATATTTAAGTGTAATTCATTCTTTTATGTTTATAGATACTTCATATCTGGGATATTTTGATTTAGTAGTGCTTACAAGCCTCTTATAAATCATAACAAAACCTTTGTTACAAATTATATCTTAAGCATTGAAAAGTGCAAATTCCCAAAGAAACAAAAGCTATTTCAATAAAATATTACTAGGAAAGAGTGAAATATGATGATATATTTAATATGGATCATGAAAGCGAGGGTTTTCTTAGGTTGAGAAGAGTATCAAATTACATTACTATTATTGCAGTAAGATTCCATCCAAACCTAACATTTAAATCTATATTTATCACTAGTGTATATCAAAATCAATTTTTAGTCTAACTCTAGAAAAATACATGTTAGAAATAACATATTTTTGTAGATATTTAATAATTATGAATTTACTCTACATATTAGATTAAGTATAATTTTTTAGATAAGCATAATGTCCCATTACATAGTCCACTAAAATGTGTGTGTGTGTGTGTGTGTGTGTGTGTGTGTGTGTGTGTGTGTGTGTGTGTGTGTGTGTGTATAAGCGAAGGATATTATTTTTCATCAACCTTATTCTTAATACAAATTCATGTGCTTGTTATTAGACTCTTCATCTAGATATAAAAAATCAATATGTTCCCTACAAGATTTACTAAAGATCATTTTAAATTAAAAACACATAATAATAAAATTTTAATATCATGTAACTTGTCTTGTTGATCTTAATAAGCTCAAAATTATTTCATAAATTAGTTGAATTATTTTACCATACTAAAACAATTGGAGTGAAATGAATCAAACTAAATCAAGCCACTAATTATGCCCAATTTAATCCTCATTACAGTTAGGAAGCATATATGTAGTTGAAGTTGTTGGTGTGTAAGTCATGCATTAGACTGTAAAGTATTTCCAAATTCATATCTCTTCCTCATTAAGTTTATTTTGTCTTACATTCATGTAATTATATACTTATAAATGAATAGATCTATCAATTTTAATAGCTTCATATACTTTTAGTGATGCAATTTGATCCTCGAGCTAGGTTTGATCTTGTATTTTTTATTTTCTTATAGTTTTAATAAATTTCTTAGGGTCTTTATTTTTATTTATTAATAAGGAAATGTTTAGAACCATTTCTCCAATTCTTTACTTGAGGTTGTCCTCCTTGTATTTTCTAACCTTTTAGTATTGTTCACATACATCCAATTTTCTTTTCAAATGCCTTATTTGGCATTCTTAATGTTGTCATCCACATTTGCATTCATTTATTTGATAATTTCACATTGGTCAACAAAATGTATTGGCTAAATGGGATGGGGACTCTTGGAAGTGACATAGATGTAGAGCCATGGGGATTTAGTAAAAACATCTCACTCAAAAAAAAAAATACATCTAAGGCTATGAAGGGATAACACCTGAAATTTGATTATTGACATTATAGTTTGAACTGAAAATACCATTCATTTTCTACATCATAGGTTCATTGGTGCCTTTTATATTCATTATTATCCACTATTGAACAAACACATAGATTTTAATATTCACATGAGAGATTCAGGTATGTTGAGATGCAATTATTGGGATATACCTTTAAATAAGATGTAGAGGAACACTATATCTAGTACAATAATGGACAATAATGGAAAATAAAATATGAATACAAGAAAAAGAAAGTCTATACACATCTATTATGTTAAGGAATGTAAAAACATTATTTCTATATATAATTATGTGAAATACTGTAAAACGTTAATTTATATATATAATTATGTGAAAGGGTGAAGGTTTTCCCTTCCAAGAAATTGGTACAATGCTTTTGTAGAAAAATAAAATATTACTAAATTATAAACATAAAAGTGTGGCTATATACAATGAGGCAATGTGGATGGGTGCAACTTTGTGATAATGGATAATCACATAGATTCAATAGGGGACTCGTCATCATCATTTTATTATTGTTATTTATAATTGTGATAATATGTTTAGATGGTGACATGTATAATCACTATTTTAATTTCATGTAAAAGGCCACATTACATTTGATGTTTACCTACACAAACATGAAAAAAGTAGAGAATGCATACCATGTTCCATCCAAACTTTGAAAGAAATGTGACAATTTCATATTTGAATTAGTTTTTCATAAGTAATGTCAACAAAATTAGTTATTTGAAAGAAACCATCAATGGATGATTATATGACTTGTAATTACAAGTTGTCGTAGGAATGTACTATAGTCTATTTAAGTTGTTTGTAATATTTGAGATTTAGGAATATGCTTTGAGTTATGTTTAAGATTTGTAATTGAAATTTATTAAGTATCAATTTAAGGGGGTTAAATATTTTTTTTACCTTACTCATTAATATTAGTCACCACTGGTCTCAAGTGTTTATTTTTACCATTGAAATCAAGGTATAAATAGTTTTTCTTAATGCTCAGGTTATCAATTATTTAATAATAAACAGTTTGGATTTCCATTTCTTTCCTTATTCTAAGTAGAGTGTTAAAGGATGTCTCTAAATAATTCCAAGGTGACTTTATGTATCTACCAATATATTTTTGTATCATAGTAATGTGTAGATATATTTTGTATTTTTGGTGGTGAAAAATTGAAAATTATTGTTTTCAGAGGATTAATCATCAAGCATTATTTAAAAATTATGTGACCCAACTGTGTTCAAAAAGGCGTAGAAAATATGTATCTTTTAGGTTTAAAGATATTTGTAGGGTTAGTGCACAAATATGTCTTAATTAATTTTTACCCTTTTCTAAAAGGTGAGTGTCTGAAAGTCTAATTGTTACCCACTGAAAGAAATATGCAATAAATGTTCATCTAAAACAAAATCCCACTTTTACAATTGCTTTGTACAAACCATGTAAGATTTGATCTCATCAATACTTAATGTTTTCATATTTTGAAACATGATTTGATTGCACAATCCATGGTGGAATGAAGTCATGAAGAGTAAAAAATGAATAAGTATTAAAAAAATACGAAGTCTAAACATTTCCTTTGCAAAAGATAGAGTTTTAGAGATTCGGGAAGAAATTGCAATATCACATCACAACTTGTTCGATGTAAAAATGCAATTGAGGCCCGATGAACGGAAGGAGACAAAATTGAATACATGGTAGCATCACATGCCCCTGTAGATTTCAAAGGGATGGCCCGGATAAGGAAACATGATTTAAGTGTTTCAGGGAATCAGGACATGGATGCACTATTACGTTGATTTCATGTTAAATTCAAATGAAGCTCCAAGCCCAAATGCACTAAGGCATTAATGGACACCTGGAGGAGGCTCAGGAGCTGAGGGCAGGATTTCTAAATTGCATGGTTATGACTATCTAGGAGGAAATTATAATGTTACATTGCAGTTTTAACATGCAAATTTGCATTTTGTAAATAAAGGTCCGAAGCCCAGGAGATGTGTCATCAAAGGGAAGCTATGGGTGTTTTAAATCCATATTAACTCTTGGGTCAAATCCGTATGGAAGTCTGAGGCCAAATTGCAAGGAAAGTTTACATAAAGTGCAAATGTGCAGCCGAGGTCCAAAATCTTGATGAGTGCAAACATACACATGGGTTTCGAAATACCACCGAAGATGAATGGTGCACGTGTCATCATCACATTTAACTATGACGCGAAAAGGGAGATTTCACACAAAGAGGAGGAGAAAAATAAACCATTTTTAGTTGCTTTCTATTTTCTCTACAAATTTGTTAAAACTCCATGGAAGGGTTTTTCAAAGCCCAATCAGTCTGCAGTGCATTTTTCATGCCACAAGGTTTCATTATATAGTGGCGGTTTTGTTGAAGTACGCAGCGTAGAAATGTCACCATCAACCATATAAAAATCTAAGGAGAAATTCACATGCAAGGATCATAAGGTATCCTCTAAGCATACAGCAACAAATGGTGGTACTTCTGCTAGTGCATACAATTCTGTGTCAGGCACATTTCATATGCTGGACTCGGTAACTGTGTTTATTCTGGGGGGCTCATTGCATAATGTGTGGTTTAAAAATATAGATGACACTGATGATAATTCTGGATCTTTTGGCACGAATACAAACTCTGATTCTATTTCCAACAATGGTAGCTATTCTGGTGAATCTAAAGATAAAAAAGACAAGAATGGGACAGGAAGATTCGAGAATACACCAGGCTTGTTAGGTGGAAGTGATAAAAATGACAAAATACGTCAAAAGAATGAAAATAACCATCAAAATAAGAAAGAGGAGCGTGCACAGGAACTTAGAGATCGATGCACTGGCTATCTCATGACTAGGAAATTTGAAGCATTTTCTCATCAACTTGTACCTATGGGATTCTCATTAGAGTGGGCCACTATGGCCCTTATTTAGAATGAAGGCTGAGTTGAGGATTCAGTGAATTGACTTCTTGAAGGAGAAGATGGTGAACTCAAAGAAAGAATGCCAGGAAATCTTAAGATAGATATATCTGAAGAACTTGCCCATATTACAGGCATAGAAAGACAAGAAAATTATCCAAGATTCCAGATCCCGTGAGAAAATAAATACAGCCTTATTTTCTTAACAAGCAAGTTATTGTGGCGGAGGCTCGGGAACATGGGGCAGGATTACAGAATTGCATAGTTCAGAGATCTGGGAGAAAATTACAATGGTACATTACAGTTCGTTACGTGCAAATTTGCAACATGTAATTGAAGGTCTGAAACCTAGGACATGTGTGCTCGTCTGTTGGGTCACAACTCACACAGAGGTTCAAGGATCAAATGCAATGAAACTTTTCAAAGGAAAAATAATTGTGAGATTCAGAGACATTTTGCACTTTTGCATTTTTTTCAAATGTGCAGCTGGGTTCCAAAAACCTGCAGAAGGCCAAAGAGTGCAAATGTGCACGAGGGTTCTGAAAACCCACAGAAGACAAAGTGGTGCACGTGTCATTTTTAGGTTTAGCGATAACCTTTAAAGCAAAAGGAAACAAAATCTAAGTGTGCAAGGCCTAGGACTTTTGAAAAGAAATGTAGCTTACACAGGTAAAGGGAACAATGGGAGTGCAGATCACATGCTTTCAATAAACAAAATTAAAGCTGCTGCATTAGAGAGAGATGACGGAATTGTAGGATGTATTCTGAAGAACGAGGTCAAAATCGAGTATTAGATGATGTGGAAGGGGTTGATCTTCTTAGATGGGAAGACCAGCAGTCGTTGAGGAAGTATGTGGAAAACATCTATGGGGGTTTGCATCCTAGTACTATTGCAACTTCTGCAGATAATAATGGCATCGAGTATGTAATTAAAGATGCTAAAATTTCTCGTGCGACATGTAAAATATGCAATGAGAAGATAACAAAAGGAGAGGTTCGCATCTCAATCAATAATGAATCAAATAATTCTTAGTTCCGTGGAAAAGTGTCGGCTTGGCATCATACCAAATGCTTTTTAGAAATGTATTTTTGGACTAGTCCAATGGACAAAATGGCTAAGTGGGATAGCCTCATTTCTAAAGATAAAGTGACTAATGAAAGTGTTGCAAAACCTTACATTCAGGGTTTGGACTAAGATTCAGAATGGAATGCAGCAAACGCAAGTGAGATTTTAAAGAATTCTCAAGATGGAAAAACTAAGAATGCACCAAGTGTTGAAGGGAAACCAAAGAAGCATAAACCTGATGAAAGTGAAACATTGCCTCACAAAAAGATGAGAAATGGGGAAGTGATTATTAGAATGACTAGCTGCCACAACATTGTCAGTTTGGGTGGGCAAATGATTAGTTGAAAAATAGGGTGAATCGGTTTCACATAAAGACAAAGCTTGGTTGCACTTAGGAATAATATTCTCTTCTGAGATTAAATGCAACAAACTTCCAACCAGGCATATCAAATTTCATCATGACATGGATAACAAAATTTATCAAAATCATTACCTTGCAAAGCATGAGCTTCTAGGCATATATAAAGAAATCTTCCAGATGGAGCATCCTTTTAAGAATATTCTGGGTGAGAAAATTTTGTATAAGTAAAGAGGATTTATCCTTTCTATGGGGGCTTTTTCATTTTCAAGAATTCTTGTTATGTATTTATTTTCTATTGCTAAGGTGATTGCTTTGTATAGTCATTAGCATTAATTGAGTTGATTTAATTTCAATTTAATAGAAACCATTAGTTATTTCTACTCTTTCTTGTCAATGATGTGCATTAACACATTCTTCATGCATTGTTGATTGAGAATTGGGTTATATGTCTCTTAATGCTAGTTTTTCTGGACATGAACTTAGATTATAAACTCCTTTCTTCATTGTGATTTGGAAATATTTTGTTGATAATATTTTAAGGATATCTAGATTTATCAAGTTGACAGGAGACGGTACTTGAGGATTTACTTGTAGTCTATACTTTACAGATTTCAAGGATCATCTAAATGATTGCATTGGATTGGTATCAATGAATGCAAATCATTCCTAATAGTTTTCTTTATATTGTTTCTCAGTCTTTTACATCCTATAATGAATAATAGCATGACAATTTAATAAATTTCTAGTGTTGAAAGTCACCACAACCCCTTTTAAATATACATAACCCATTCTACCTATCCTAACCCTATAAATAATGCATGCTATTAAAGATTCTAAGTGTTATTTGGTTACAGATGCATAAGTATTGTAGTTTTGAAATGTGTTTGTGATTGATATTTGAAGGTTAGCATTGTAATTTTCCATTTGGCTCTTAGTTGTCAATTTTTTTTATAGAAATGAAGATTACAATCACATTCTATCTATCTTTAGTGGCTTGCATTTTATTTAAAAACATTTGCTCAATATATGTGACAATTATTCCCAAGTAGATTGTGCAAGTTTAGTTATGATTTTTTCAAACCTGTAAGTGTGCCAATAATTCCCTAAATATTGAACTATAATACCCCTCCTTGTGACCAACCTACCCTCTAGTTACTCTCACCTTGGTTCAGGGAAAGCTAGAATTAACAAGGAACTAATCATACCCTTTATCAATGCCTTCCAATTATTATTTGTGTTCAGTCCATCCATATGTTAAACCCTTCCTTGGCTATAAGGACATAATTTAGGTTTATCATCTTTGTTTTCAATCTTTTCAAATATACAAGGTTGAATTATAGAGGTGTTCAATGGGGAATCAACACCCGAGTGAAAATATTATTGATCAATGAAATATTTAATGAATTGACCTTTGATGAGTATTTTAATGTTGTGTTTACTCACATTATCTCATGCTTTTGAAATTTGAGGTTATTTGACTATGATTTGATTTTTTAGGCCATCAACTGCACAACACTTGAGTAGCATCATTGTTGGGGATAAGATCCTTGAAACCTATATTGTAGAAGACTCTTACAAAGAACTATTATTTGTTCATGTTTTAAATTGACTTGCTCTTTTGAACAAGAATCTAAATTTTTCAATGTCTTTGTTTCTCTATCTCATCACTGATTACAAGAAAATGTAATTTCAGAATGTATCATTGTATGTTTTTTCTTCTATACTAGAAGATTTCTTCTAGTGGTGACTCCAATGTTTTATCTAGTTTTGAAAGATCAATGCCCACTTTAATTGATTAACTTTTGAGTGTTCTCATGTTTGAAAAACATAAAATAATGAGATCCTCCTTTAAAGGTGATTCATCAAAGAATCTTGTCTCTGAGTTGAGTGTTCATATTAAAATAAGGAGACAAGTTTGGAGGCTAATTAAAGAACAAATTTATGGAGGAAAGGAGTGTCTGAAAAATCATAATTTTACTACACCTAAACTTCTTTTTGTTTAAATTCATTTGGTTAACATTATCACAGTTTTCCTAATATCCCAGAGTCTTATAGTCTTGTTTATTACTAAACACCTTCTCAACAAGCTAAATCTCCTCCTTATTTTGGTTCCTTGAGAAATTTCAATTGCCCAATTCCACCTCACTTATGCCCTCATAATGCTTTATCATTTAATCTTGATCCCACCATAAAACCAATCATGATGGACAGAGATCAGGATGAAAATGAATGTCTTGCATTCAAGATTCCTAGATTCAAATAAATTAACTTTGATGAAAAGGAAGCTTACCCCAATGAAGTTCCAAATGAGGTAATGAATGAACTCCCTAAGTTTCAAGGGAATAATGTAGTGACTAAAGAATAACGTTTGAGGGATTTTTCACATTGTAATCAAAGAATATGAGGTTGAACATGAGGATGTTTGTATTAAACTTTTTGTGCACACACTAGAAGAATATGCACATGAACGATTCAACTCACTTCTTCATGGATATATAGATTCATGGGAAGAAATGAAGAATGTTTTTAAAATACACTATGGTGATAAATTTTGTCCCTGTTATCTTCTCATGGAATTTGAAAACATAAATAATAACCCAAATAAATGTGCGTAGGGCATCAATACAAGGTTTAATAAGACTATGATGAGATTGTCTAATAATATCATGCCAAGTGATACTATTTGTTTGATTAAATATTTTGATGCATTTGATAAGAAGGCAACAAAGTACTTGAGAGAAAAGGCTCTCACGTCTGAGGTTGACATTCAACATGGACATTCGGATTGAAAAAAATATAAAGGCTATGAAGAAGCCTCTAAACAAAAGGGTTGATGTAAAGTTTCCCAATCCTGAGAAATCTCAATCTAATGAGACTTCCAACCTTGAGGAAACTATGAAAACCTTAGCCACTATTGTCAAGGATATGTCATAAAAGTTAGATATAACTGATAAGGGGATTTCTCATGGATCATCTAGTCATTAGAGAGCTCAAAACTAGAATCAAGCACAATGGAGATCCTTTTTCCACAATAGAGACAATGAAAAAGGTAAGAGACCTACATGAGATGAGAGAAAGGAAAAAACTCTGAATAGAGGATATGGGAAGGAGGTGTTTGATATGTTGATTGCCAAGGTTAATATGTTGATTGCCAAGGTTAATGCAGTAGATAATGATTTTGATATTGATTGGTGTGATAAATGATTCCTCCCCCATCCTCCTTGTGATACTACTAAAAGAATTGATGAAGATGAAGAGGTACTTGAGTCTACATTTGAAAATGATGATATTATAACGTTTTATTGTCAAATATTTCAAAGTAAAATGTCATCCTCCATAGAATTATTGAGTGCTACTATCATTGATCAATTTTAGAGTGTCTTGAAAGAGGTATGTATCCCAAATCTTGAATTTGTTTATGACGTAAACATGACACAAGCATATGAGTTGTCCAATCATGACTTTGATTTTTTGAGATCTATGATGATTAAAAAATATGATGTGGGAACTCCTTCAATTGAGTGTAGACAACTGCTAATTAATTTTATAGTTGCCTAAGAGAAAGAATACATTTTGAGAAGAAAGTAACAAGGTGTTTCTATATAAGAGACTACCCCTATAGATCCAAAGGCAAGGGATATAAATAAGTTTAAAAAACTAAAGAGGTCCCTAGTTCTTCTAAACTAGCACATGCTTCCCAAACTATTAAATAGAAAGGTGCTCTAGCCAAGAATAGAAAACTTTTGTTATCTAGTATTACTAAGAGTGTAAGTGATTTAAGAAGAAATCCACCCTTGAAAAATGTTGGTAAGAATGTTAGTTCATCCCATCACGTTCCCCCTCTGAATTTAAATGACCACATTCATCCAAAAAGTGTTATCACTCTTCCTCCAAATACTCCCCTCCCTTAGTATGGTATATGTGATATGGCCCAGTATTGAGTCAATTAAAAATCACTATCCCTCTTATTGAGCTGCTAAGAATACTAGAACATGGAAGGAGGGCATTTGATTTTTTGGAGTTTAATGAGAATACAAATACCAATGAGATTACTCTACCCCCACCACCCCTGGATGACAATGAAGAGTCAAATGAGGTTATTGAACCAACCCCAAAGGTTTATTTGGGAACTGCATTTATAGAAAGTTAGCTAGATGTTGACACTTTGTATACTACCCTATTGATTAATGGTTTAAATGTTCACAATTGTATGTTTGACTCAGGAACCTCATGTAATGTCATGCACCTGGATGTTCTTAATGATATTGGAGTAAGAATAACATCTAATTTTGGCAAGTTTTATGCCATGAACTCAAGAGAAGTACCAGTTGTTATACTAGTTAAAGGATTGGTAATGCAATTGACAATTCATCTAGGTAAATTTCTTAACATAGATGTGGTAGTTGTGGATTATCCTCATAAGTAAGGGATGCTATTATCAAGAAAATGGGCTACCAATATGGGTGGTAGTGTTTCGATGGACCTTTATTATACCACCATTCCTTTGTAGGTTAAGATGGTGAAAATTCATATAGAGCCTAGAATGTTATGTGCTATTAAAGATCTAAGATGTGCCCTAAATGAGGTTCTGTACATTGATTTTGAGCTAGGTAATTTTGTTGAAAACATAGATTTTATTGAATAATATGCTATTCTTAATGTTGGATCTAACACAAAAAATGATGATGTTTGGAGAATGTCTTTTGATGGGCCTTGCTCCAATCTTAAAAATGGAGTTAGGGCTGTCTTTTATGCCCTTAATAAAAAATCTTATAAGTTTTATTTCAAGTTGTCATTTGAGTGCACTAACAATATTTTAAAATATGAGTTGCTCTTTCTTGATTTGAGGATTACCCAAGAACATGGAGTTACAAATGTGATTGTAAAGGGTGATTCAGAGTTAGTGGTTAAGTAGGTCTAAAATGCTTATGCCACCAAAAATAAAATGTTAAAACAATATATAAATGTTGTATGAGATTTGTTATAATTCTTTGATACTTTCAATATTTGTCATCATGATAGAAGTTTCATTGAGGAAGCTGACAAGCTTGTAGGGTCGGGTGCTCAGTTTGAAAGTGAAAAGATGAACCCTCACTATTACTACCAAATGGAGGTACTTGTCAAACCTTTAGTCCAAAACAACATTCATCATTGATAGGTATTTGATGATGATTATAAATCTAAATGTTTCTCAATTGTGAAGCAGAATTTGAGGGTTAGATCATAGACTTGGAATCCAAGGTCTAAATTTGTGATGGGAAAGAAACCTTGTTTGGGGAAGATATAATTCTTTTGAAGACAAACACCATCCCAAGAGGATTGGTAAGTTTAGAGCCATCTTTTTATAGAGCAAACATAATTGAATGTAGAGATCTCTTTATCTAAAAAGGTGTGATTGAGTACAACTTGGGCTCCGAATAAAATCCAATAAAGTTTTAGCTTGGTACTCACTTGAGTGCATAAGAGAAGCAAGCCTACATGAAACTGCTAAAGAAGTATAAGGATTGCATGGATTGGTGTTATTTTGAACTGAAAGCATATAGACATGATATGTTTCAACATGTCTTCCCATTACATCCTGACAAAAAACCATTCAGGCAAAAGGAAAGACCTATTAACCCCATCTTGGCCATTGAGATGTGGAAAGAGTTAAATAAATTAAGGGGTGGTGGGATTATTCAACCCATCAGTTATTCATCATGGGTGGAAAACTTAGTCCCTATAATAAAGAAGAATGGTGACATCCACTTGTCTTTGGATTTTATAAATTTGAATAAAGCTTATTTAAAGGATAATTATCCCTTACATAATATGGATAACATGTTGAAGAGTGTTACAGGATCAGAGATGTAGTTCACATTAGATGGTTTCTTAGGATATAACTAAGTTGTGGTAAAAGAATCTGAGAGACCCAAAACTGCATTTACAATGCCTTGGGGTACCTATTTCTATATGAGAATAAATTTTGGGTTAATGAATGCCATTGTAATTTTTTAGAGTGTTATGGATGTCAATTTTTTAGGGGTAATTAACAATTTTATTTCTATGTATCTTGATGAAACTATAGTATACTATAAAAATAGAAAAGAGCATTTGGAGCATCTAGAAAATGTGTTCTTTAGATGTAAGTAATTTGGTATTTCCCTTAATCCAAAGAAATTTCACTTTGGATTATAAAAAGCAAAGTTACTAAGACATATAATGTCTAAGGATGGTGGCATGATAGATCCAAGGAGAGTGGAATCCATTGACAAAGTGCCCATCTCACAATCCAAGAAGGGAATTCATTCCTTCTTTAGACAAATCAACTTTGTAAAAATGTTTGTGTCTAACTTTGTAGAGATCACTCTGCCTTTTACTTCCATGTTAAAAAAGGACCAAACTATGAAGTGGGAGGAGAAGGCCATACCATATTTTAATGACATCAAAGGAGCCTTGAAGTCTACCCCTGTCATGGCCAATCGTAACTACACTAGGGAGTTTCAAATATTCTCTTTTGCATCATGAAATATTGTAACTACTATTATATTACAAAATAATAATGATGGTCATGAACACCCCATAGCTTTCTTTAGTAAAGCTAAGTAGGGATATGAATTTAACTATACTATCATAGAGAAGTAATCCTTCACCCTCCATAAAGTTGTTAAAATATTTAGACCTTACGTTATGAGTTCAAAGATTGTTGCATATGTCCCACATACAATGGTCAAAGACATCTTGACTCAAATTGAAGTATCAAGCAAGAGGTGAAGGTGGGTAAAAAAGTTACAAGAGTATGACATTGAGATCCAAACTACCAAGTTAGTGAGAGGGATGGGCTTATCCAAGCTCATGGCTGAGACCATTATTAAATTATGGAGGTAAACACTATTATTTTTATATTAATGATTATTTGAGTACAATTAACATGTCTCCATGGTATAAGGACATTATTTATTACTTGAAAATTTCAAATTATCCCTATAACTTGGATAAGAATCAAAAGACAACTCTTAAACTTGTATCCCATAAGTATCTTTTCTTTGAGAATGGATTGGCATAGAAGAAGATAGATGGGGTTCTCTTAAGATGCCTGGTATAACAAAATACTACTAATTTAATTGAATTCTTTTATAGTGGATTATGTAGTGGTCATTTTATACCTAAAGTCATAACTCATAAGATTCTGAGAGCTAGTTATTGGTGGTCATCACTATTCAAGTATGTTGTGCAGAAAGTAAGAAAATGTGAGAACTATCAGTACTTTGCTAGAAGATTGAAAGCTTTTGACTCTCTCCCCTTGCAACGTGTATCAATGGAAGGCCCATTTAAAAAATGGCGAATGAATTTTGTTAGGGAGATCACTGATGCATCAAGTTTTGAGCATAGGTGGATATTGGTTTCAACTAACTACTTCACAGAATGCATTGAGGCAGTCCTTATAAAGAAGGCCTCACATTAAGTGATCATAGAATTTTTGTTGAATTGCATTATCTATAGATTTTGTGTGCCTTTCAAGATAATTTTTGGCAATGCCATGAGTTTCAAGGATAAACCTTTGATGGCTTCATGTGAAGGATATGGTATCGAATTAACTTATGCTTTCATTTACAACCCTTAGGGGAATGGGTAAGCAGAATCTAGTAATAAGAACTTACTCAAAGTCATTAGAAGGACATTGGAAGTTATAAAGAAGAAGTGGGGTGAAAAACTAAAATTTGCTTTATGGACTGATAGGATCACACCTAAGAGAGATATAGGTAAGAGCCCTTTTATGCTTGTCTATAGAGATCAAGCTATTTTACTTATGAATCTACAATTGCCAACCTATCAGTTCATGCAACATCTAGAAGGAGATGTTGAAATTAACCACTATGAAAGTAGAAAAACCAGATTATTAAGCTTGATAAAACTAGAAGATAAACTCAAGAAAGACACATAAATTTTAAGGAAAGACTCAAGAGAATATTTGATAAAAAGGTTATTCCAAGAACTTCTCAAATAGGAGACATAGTTTTACTTCGAGATAGAAAATATGAGAAAGGCAAATATGGAAAATTTGATGCCTTATAGATAGGTTCTTATTCTATTGACTAAAGAATTAAGAAACATATTTTTTCTTAAGATATTTAGATGGTGAAATACAAGAACTACCAGTTAGTAGTAAACATTTGAAGCATTTCCTTGACTGTGTCCATGATTATGTAAAGTAATGTACAGTGTATAGTCTTATTATTTTATTTCCCTTCTGCATTGGGCTTTGTTTGTACAGTTATTTTATTTTTTTAAATTGTGTTAGTTCTCATATCCTCTTGATAGATTTTTTGTCGGTCTACCCTTATTTTGTTGATCTTCTAGAGGTGTTTGTAAAGAAATTTTCAAAATTTTGAATCTATAGCCCAAGGGATAAGCATCTAGTCTTATTTTTTGGGGTTCTTCATGAATATGGGGTAAAGGTATCAAGTCTAAAATCTAGATGACATAGTTAATGTTAGTAATTGAAAAATAAATAAAAATTAGAATTTAAAATCAATATTATAGTTTTTTTACTAATTAATTTTTTTATTATCTATAATTTGTTTGAAAATCAAAAAATAACTTGTTTATAAGAATTTTTGTGATGATGAATCATAGTCAGTGATTCAAAACATGTAAATGTTTCTATTTTGGTTTGTTGACTACAATTTAGGGTTGTGTCTTATTATTTTCAATCTCCATATTTTTTAGAAAATTAAAAACTACCTAAAGCTAACTAACCCATGCAATTTTTAGAAAATTATATTCATTATTAACTTTCATCTTTAGTAATTATGTTTGTGATGATGATTCATATTAAGTGATTCATCGAATCAAAATCATACATACAGATTTGCCTAAAATTCAATATCTCAATGATTTAATTATTTTTAATTTGGTTTGGTGACTACAATTGAGGGTTGTGTCTTATTATTTTCAATCTCCATAGTTATTTTAATTTATTAATATACATGATTTATTAATGATATTTCTCTTGACTCAATTTAATTTAACCAATGGGTTCCTCTATCTTGAATTTTAAATTTAATTCTTCAATCAATTTCCCTCTATGTTATGTAGTGCATATTTTATAGACTATTTTTAGGTATATCCTAGCATTTTAAAAATATTCATCAAATTATAGATTCCAAATATTCTTCGCTAAAACAATCATTTAAATATTTGATATTTTTTTGTCACTCATAGTGAGGATAGTTGTTTATGTTTTTTATTCTAGTTGACTGTAGTTTAGAAGGCATTTATGTAAATTTAAACTTGCGATAATATCATAATAGTTGTATAGGAGATATTTTTTAAAATAAAAATTCAAAAACATTTTTAAATCTCTCATATAATGTGTTAAGTAGAAATTATATACAATGAGATATGATCATAGTGATTTAGATATAAGAGGGTATGTGAAGGAATATAGATGTCCATAGGATAATTGTAAGTGAAAAAAAATCTAATTGAGTTATAAATGGGATTTCTCATTCAAAATGATATAATTTATAAAATAATATTGATCTTGATATGCAATAATTTTATGTCACCAATAACTAATTTCAAGTGATTTATTATATAGGACTCTTAGTTAATAAATATTGAGTCACTTATTACAATAATTTGTTGAAATTAAGGTTAGGGGTCTCGATATTCTATAATTATGTTTCATTCTATTATCATTTGTATTTAGTTTTGTTTTATAAATTAATAGAACATATGTATGCCAAATATGTACTCATCCAGTTTTAGTCTACGAGAAATTTTGTCATTGATATATATATATATATATATATATATATATATATATATATATATATATATATATATATATATATATATATATATATATATATATATATATCTTTTAAAAATAGGCAATACAAATAACGAATGAGAGGAAAGTTATGAAATTAAAAGAAATAGGCAATATTAATAAAATATTAGATGTAAGTTATGGAATCAAAGGATATGGTAATGAAGTCCTTGTAACCCCCCACACACTCACCAATAAAAATGAAATAAACACTACAAGTGAGATATTAAACTTGCGAGAAATGAGAAAGAATAAATAATTTCAATTATGGAGATTAACATATTAACATTTGGTGGATGAGAATTTATATAATGACCAATCTCTATACGGTGGTTGAGTTTGGTAAAATTGTATATATTGAGTGGATTTCCTATGGCAACTATTAAGAAGAAATGTGGTGAAGTGTTCTCTTTTACATAACTTTGATAGATTGAACTTTTTAAAATATAGTGGTAATTGATATTTTATATGGCATTGTGGATCAAACTTGACAGTGGTTGAACACAATTTATTTACATGTTATTGTATAAGTACTACCTAAGATGACATTTTCAAAGTATTTTTTAAATAAATGGAAATGAACCCAATTTTTTCAATTCATAGAAATAAAAAGAGTTCTTATCGATGCTTCATCCAGTCTTCAACCTGTAGAAAAGCATTTCAAGATATGATAAATAAAAATTTCAAATGTAGTGTATGTAAGGGGCATTCTTTTCCTAGTGTCAAAGGCAATTTTCCTAACCTAATTCAATACAATCACACTAAAATTTATATTTTTTAAAATTGAAGAGACTTAGATCCTTCACCTTATGTAAGTAAATGGGAGATTTGAACTCAATATTTTAGAAGATGGATTAGGGTGGAGTGATAACTGGCAAAGGGGAATGGTCACATACCTTCCTCTCTAAGATTTATTTTTATCATTCTTTTATCTATTTTTCCAAAATAAATCTTTCTTTCAAATTTAATTTTCTAAATTGGAACATGCTGAAAGCATACTAGTGAAGGTAAATTGACCCTATTAGATAGTTTTAGGTTATTTTTGTCATAATAGGACTAATGTTATATCTATTTATCTATGTCTCTATTTAATTTAATTATTCTCAAAGAGGTCTATTTAAATATGAATAGCGTTGGAGATAAGGAAAAATATTTATAATTAAAGTGTTGGAAATTTATGCCATGGTTTATTGGTAACTATCAAATTTTCCTCTATGTTTAATAGGCTCTTGACACCACTACTACCAAATAAAACATACCCATTCATTTTATAATTATCAATTAAACAATCTTCTATTGGTATATATTCTATACATGTCCCAAGTGCCATAAAAATGCACATGTCAAATAAATTTCTCAATATGATTTGTGAGTTTAGCATGACATAATGACATCCATGGCTAAGTAAAAGATTATCATCATTTTCCATATTTCCATAGAGACAAGAAACTTTTGAGGTAGAAAGAATAACCATTAAATTTAAAATATAAATGTTATATCAATGAATAGGAAGGATATGATAGAAGTGAAATGTTTTAATATATATTATAGAGGGAAGAAGAGATTATATACAATAAAAAAAGATGGGTATCTCTAATTACCAGTTGGTAAGCATATAATTGACATACTTAATTAATAATTTAAATAAAACTAAACAATGTAATCTCAATGTTACGCTAACATTCCCCCTTTTCTTACATTATTTTTACATATATACCCCTGCAACATAACAAATTTTACCTTGCTATGTAACTTGGTGAGTATACCTACTACCTATGAATCTGTTAGGTAGTAATGAAGTTGAATGTGGTGGTTCAAAACTTCTTCTCAAATATAGTGGCATTGGACCTTGATGTGTTTGATCCTCTCATGAAATACTAGATTCTTGACAAACTTTAAGACACCTTGATTATTGTAAAAAATGATTGGTAGCTGATCTTAATAAATGTATTTGCTAGATAAAATGCAATGTAACCAAATTGTTTCTCACATAGCTCCTTATGCAGCATGGTATTCTACTTTTTTGGATGAGAGAGAGACTAAAGATTGAATATTATTCATGAAATGGTATAGATCTGAGATGAAAAATATACCCTGAGGTTGATTTCCTGTCATTAACAGATCTATCATAATCCAAGTTTATGTAACCCTACAAGAAGAAATTCAATTTATTCTTGTATTCCAGACTATAATCAATTGTGCCTCAAATATATCTCAAAATATGATTTATTGTAACCTAATGACACTTCTTTAGTTCCCGCATGAATCTTGAAAGATAATTGACAACAAAACATATGTGTAGTCTGGTATAAGTCAAGAAAATGAGACTCCCAATAAGCTAACAATAATGAGTTTCAGTTATTTAAGGTGACTCCTAAAATCAAGATAGTTACAAACCATTCTCCATTGGAGTTGACATTAGTTTAGAATCTATCATCCCATATTTCTCAAGGAGCGTCTTGACATATTTCATCTGTGAGATAAAAATATCATTCTTCTTTTACCATATCTCCAAGCCAAGAATATAATGAAGTATACCCAAATATATCATGTTGAATGATTTATTAAATTCATTATTTACTTATTCAACAAGATCATTTGAACTTCCTGTGATCACAAGATTCTCCACACACAAAACTAGAATGACAATCTTTGTGCCTACCTTCTTGATATACAAATTTATATCTAAAGGGATATGAATGAATTTATACTACAATAAATGATCATCAATATTAATATACCATACCCTTGGTATTATATTAATTCCATAAAGTGACTTAATTAGAAGACATACTTTATGTGATTGAATTTTGTCAATAAAGTCTTCTAGCTGGGTCATGTACACTTATTCTTTGATATCACCACACAAGAATGTACTTTTCACATATATTTATTAAAGATTACATCCTTTTTGTGCTTGAGTACATAAATAGCTCTCGTAGTCTTAATTTTAGTAGTGGGTTCAAAGTTATTCTCATAATCGATTCCTTCTTGTTGAGCATATCCATTTGTAACAAGTCATGCTTTATATTTGTCAATAGATTTTTCTACCTTGTATTTTATCTTGAAAATCCACTTTCAACCAATGGATTTATTTGATATAGGCATACAGACATATTACCACATACCATTTTCTATGAGGGAATCATATTCAACATCCATGGTCTTCTTACACTGAGGTTGACATAAATCTTCTTGAACTATCTCTGGTTTGGTGCTACCAACTACTGAATTCATTAGTGCTAGATTAACTTCCTATCTCACCTATCTTCTAGTCCAAACTCTTGATGTAGTATATATATTAGAGTTTAAGTGTGAATCCTTGATTGTTCTCTCTAACCATTTTTGATGTCGATGCTACTACTAATTTGATGAAGAATTATCTTCCTAATTTCTAAGATCGATGAACAACTCTCCTTGTAGCTTTCCTTCTTTATGACAATATTTTTCATTCTCATCATCTAATTATAGGAAAAATCTATGAGAGATGGTATGTTATGGATCCTTCTATGATAATATATCAAATGATGACTCATCATAAACCACTTCTTGACTTTCATATATCTTCTTTATCTCAAGATCCATGAGATGATAAGCTTTTGAGGTATTAGTATTATACCCCAATATAAGGTAGTATAATGTCTTCAATTTAATTTTCTTCCTCATTTTAGTAAGGACATGCATATAAGATGTACAACCAAATAATATAATATGAGATGTCAAATTTTTATGACCACTCCATACCTCTTCCATTATCTTATAATGCAATATATTTGTAGGTGCCCTATTGAAAAGATATACAGCTGTCTAAACTAATTTTTCCTGAAATGGTGCATCCAAATTCATAGTGAAAAGCATGCAATGAGCCATCTCCATGACTAAATGATTATGTCACTCTATTATTCCATTCTGCTATGGCATAAAAGGTGTAGTCAGGTGTTATTTGATATGGTATTCATTCAAAAATGCCACAAATTAAATTTGATGTGAATTCCCCCCTGATCTAAGTAGAGTATTTGAATAGGCCTCCTTCACTAGGTAACAATAAAGTGGTAAAATACCTTAAAATGAGCTAAGGCTTCACTCTTATTATTTAGAAAGAACATCCATTTTTTACAATAAAAGTCATCAATGAACAACTTAAAGTACTTTAATCCTTAGAAAGAATCAAGTAGGGGTCTACATATATCAATATGTACCATATCAATATGATCCTTAACTTGTGAGGAAATTAGGTCAAACAAAACCCTATGTTGTTTGTTGGCAAGGCATCCAGGGTAAACAAGAAAAGAATTAGATAGCTAAACAAGGCCATGTACCATGGTATTAGAGATGATCTCATATAAAGAACTAGTAGAAAAGTGCGCATATAGATAATTCCATATTGTTGTAGATTCTTCCATAGATGCAAAGGGAGAAACAACAATGGATTAAACTACATCTAGGGAAAATAATTGATCCTTCAAAAAATCTCTAGTAATCACCTAACCATCTCATGAGAGGAGACAATATTTTGTGCCATTATTGATCAAGAATTATGCCTTAACCTTTTAATTCAAGATCTAACTTATAAAGAAGAAATTTTTTGTCAATCTATGGACAAACAATACCTTTGTGAGAGTATAAGTTCATGATTTGATAATTCTTTATTTCTCATGCTGAGTGTAGTTATTTGTGTTTGTATATTATATATGAGTGTAGTATGGAAGGAATTTATGTAAATCTAAACTTGTGATAATCTCATAATAGTTATATAGGAGATATTTTATTGAAGTTCTTGAATAAAAAAATTTAAATCTCTCGTAGAATCTGTTGAGGGGTAATTATCTACAAGGTGATGCGACCAAACTATTTCACATGTAGGAAGGTATGTCAATGGATATTGATGATTATAAGTGATAAAATTTAATGGATATATAAATGTGATTTATCATTCATTATGATACTTTTTCTAAAATAGTAGTGAGATTGATTTGGACTAATTTTGTGTCACCAAAAACCAATTCCAAGTGATTTATTATACATGACTCTTAGTTAAGATTTATTGAGTCACATATTATAATATTTTTTTGAAAGTGTGTTTAGGGGTATCGATATTCTCTAATTATATTTTAGTCTATTATAATTTGGGTTTGGTTTTATTGTATTAATTAATAAAACATATGTATTCAAAAATTTTGTTCCTCAAGCTTTACTTTTTTGAGAATTTATGTAACCAATTTAATATATATATATATATATATATATATATATATATATATGTATGTATATATATATATATATGTATATATATATATGTATATATATATATGTATATATATATATATATATGTATACATATATATATGTATACATATATATATATACATATATATATATATACATATATATATATATACATATATATACATATACATATATATATATATACAGATATATATATATATATATATATATATACATATATATATATATATATATATATATACATATATATATATATATACATACATATATATATATATACATATATATACATACATATATATATATATATACATATATATATATATATATATATATATATATATATACATATATATATATGTATATATATATGTATATATATATATATATATATATATATATATATATATATATATATATATATATATATATATAAAAGGAAAGATGAATAATAGATGAGAGGAAGCATATGAAATCAGAGGATATGGGAATAAAGTCATTGTAGTTCCCTCCCCCCAACATGCACCTCCCCATAAAAAAAAAAGAAAAAAGGGAAGAGTAATAGTTTCAATGTTCCTTTGCTACAAGTGAGATCTTAAACTTGTGAAAAAAGATAAATAATGATTAATTTCAAATATGGATATAAACATGTAATTATTTGGTGCATTAGATTTTATAAAATGACAAATATTTATATGGTTGTTTAGTTTGGTAAGATTGTATAAATTCAATGTATTTCCTATGTCAAGTAATATTAAGAGTTGTAGTTAAGTGTTCTCTTTTATAGAATTTTTATAGATTGAGTTGTATATAAAATATAGTGGTCATGTATATTTTCTATGGCATTCTGGATCAAACTTTCTAGTGTTTGATATATATTTTATTTATTTGTCATTGTACAAGTGCCACATGAGTCAACATTATTAAATTATTTCATAGACAAAGAGAGATAAACCCAATTTTTTTCCATTCACAGAAATAAAAGTAGTTGTTATGACTTCTTCATCTAGTCCTCCAGCTATAGAAATGTATTTTAGGAGATGGGAAAGAATAATTTCAAATGTATTTTAGGGATGGGGTATTTTTTTACCTAGTGGAAAAGGCCTTTTTATTGACCTAATTTAACACATTCACACTAGAATGAAAACTTTTTAAGCGAAGAGCCACAGATGATTCACCTCATGAGAAGTAAATGGGAGATTCGAACTTAGTGTTTTTTAATATAGATCAAGGTGGGATGCTAAATTATAAAAGGAAATGGTAACCGAATGGGAAGGGGTTTGACACTAAGACCTCTCACTATTTGGCTCTAATATTCATGAAGGTGGTTTATCCTAATACATTTCTAATATGTCAATGCACGACTATCCATATTACCAATCCCATGCAATGAAACCATGTGAACTATTGTAATGATAAAATGTTAAGAGTTAAATACATAAAATGATGAAATTAATTAAATATAGTCAATCAATCTGTTAGTCAATCAAGTTACATTACATCCTTCAAAGTAATCTTATCTAGACAAGCAAAAGCTCAAAGATACCTTGTGTGGGAGAAATAAATTATGAGATAAAGTGGATAGATAACCACTCAAATAGAGCTTACCAAAAACTAGGTAGGGCATGACCCAAGTCCCCATCTTTGGTCGCATCATAATCTTCATTTAAGATGCATATAAGCTAGATTTTTTAAAACCCATATATATGTATATAATAGTAAATATTATCTTATGGTGTATTAATATGTTATCAATACACAGTAATAAGTGAAGTAGAAAGTGCACTAATCCACACACATATGATAAAAATTGGTGAAAAAGTCTTGATATACACATGCTTGTATATGATACAAATGCTTGTTGGCTAGGGTGAAGCACTTCATTAAAATATGCTTATACAACATCCTCCTTTATTCTCATAGTAATTTGGTGTACTGTTTTATATTTTATACACTTTCCTTGATAGTATGGATATGTGAATGTTCTAAGAAAAATATAGTATTCTCGATGTTTTTAAGAATTAAAAATTACTCACAAGTAGTTATTTTTCATGGTATCAAAATATCAAAATGTTTCAGTGTTGTTAGTAGTGGATTCATACCACTCATAGCATAAATCATGATTTTTTCATGAGATGTTCACTTCCATTATGTTATTTTTGGTAAATATCTGGTTTTTATTATAAGGGCTAAAACATCATATGGTCGACATCAAAATTATCTTTAGAGTACATATTCGGGTTCCTACAGAAAATTTATGCATTTTTTTTAAAAATATCTTATGATTTTGAGTTAGTATGTAAAATTTATGGATTCAAGAAGTTATTGGACTTTTGAAACTTTTGAAACTACTAATGTAAATAGGTAGAAAATTTGAAATTATAGTAGTAGTTTGATAAGCTTAAGTAGTATATTTACAAATACCATGGTGTTTTTTAACCCTTAGTAATGATTTCTCACCTATTTAGATTGTTTCACACTACATAAAGTGGTAGTTGATCTCTTGCATAATTTACGAGATGTCTAGGCAACATGAAGGTGTTTTGACTTAAGTTTTTTACTCTACAAACTTCTTATTTGAGCTTAAGTGATATTAATGTATATATTAAAACTAGTATAGATCATATACATTATTTATTTTATCCTTCATTTAATTTTATTCATTTATATTGAGTGTCTAAAATCATAAATGTTCAGAGATGTCAAATTAAAGGATCAGGAAACACAATGTGTGAATGGGAGATTCATGAAGTGCAGAAAAGGGAGTCTAGTGCAAATGAGATTTGATTTGAAGACTACACAAATTAGATGGCTAATTTTTAGTATTTTTTTCTTGTTGAAGAATAAATTCATCCACTAGAGAGTTCATAGATCATTATAAGAATATGATTATTTTGAGGTTGGTGTCTTGGTAATCTGATGAAGGAAAAATATTGTAAACTATAAAACATTGTGTAGATGAGGAAGCATGGTTTCATTCTTACTATATTTTCCTCATATTTTGTATCTTCAAGGTATGTCTTGTGTATTTATCCTTCATGTTATTATTGATTTCTTTACTTACATTTTTAATAGCTTGTAATTAATCTAACACATTGAACACTCAAGAGAGCTCAAGAATCAATAATCATAATACTAGATATTATTCTTAAAGTATTACAACTTTCACATTAATTTTTCACTTATATGAAAACACATTAAATTTTAATCATGTATGTGCTAGTAGCATGTCGAAAATGTGAAGGATAGTATGAAATGTATGTAGCATGTGTGAATTGCATGTGAAAGGTTTCATTAATAATTATATCCTAGATATGATAGTAAAAAAGTTAGAATATATTTTTTTATAGCATTTTAATGGTTGTTCCATAGCATATAAGTTGGGGATAAGATATTATTAAGTAAAGGGTTTTTGTTGGTGAGCACTAGTGTGGAATATCAATGTAGTCTATGGAATAGAATAAGCTTATTGTACACTTGAGGAATGAGAAGCATCCTTGAGGATAATATCACAAATTAAAACCTAAAATGATTTTCCCTTGAACAATCTTAAAAGGGATAAAAGATAATGTTTACCTAATTGATCTACCTAATCATTTGAACTATTATTCCATTTTTAATGGGATTGACCTTTACCCATATGAATCGAGGTTGGATGAAGACCCAAAGGATTGATATGTTGAAGAGTAGACAAAACATTTTCCTAAGAAAAAGATTAGGTGGATTGAGAGAGGTATTGACACCAAAAAAATTTCCATGAGATCTTAGACATGTAATATATATTTTATTAAGTGGGTGGGCTAACTAGATTCACACAATTCATGTATTAATGAAGCTAAGCTCTTGAAATTCATAAAAATAAGAATTTCTAGTAGATCTAAACCACTAGGTTGAGAATTATTTGACCTAGAATAAGATAATGTAAACAACTAACATTAGTTAATGAGCACAACATTTATTTTACAACATTCTCAGGGTAATATTTTCTTGTTCATGAAAATAGGATTTACATGTTAGGGTTGAAACATCACTTACATAGTTAATGTTAGAAATTTTAAATAAATTAAAAGTGATATTTATAATTAATATTATAACTTTGTTAGATTTTTTTTATATATAGTTTGTGTGAAATGGATAAAAGGGGTTGTCTAGAAGGAACTATAAAAAGAAAGAAAAAAGTACAACTAAACTTTTCTCATTTTGATGTGGTGATTGTAATTGGGGGTTGTGTCTTATTTGATGTAGTATCCATAGTTGTTATAATTAATTAATATATGTAATTTATTATTGATATTTCTCAACTCAATAAATAGAAAGTTGAATGTTTCATACAATATAACTTAAAAGGAAGAATAAATGGAGAGACAAGACGTCAAGAGGGGATGGTGCTGGCCACATTGGATGGTCTACACCACAGAATAAATTAAATTATTTTGAAATGATTCAAGCACTGTCCCCACTCACCCTCTATCGACCCATTCAGAGTTCTTCACCTTCCTTGACTTTTCAACGAAACAGAGTGGAAGCAACCACCACACCAACTGGCAGGGTTTCGCCTTTTTCCCAGCATGCATGTGGGATATTTGTGATTTAGTTTGTCACTTCTGTACACACCTGCCATACAACCCCATCACTAAACCTTTATTTCCATTTCTTTCCACATTGGCATTACCAGAGATTACATAGAGAACAAGAGATTATAAACAACAAAAAAAATAGCTATATATCTCTAACTACGAGGATGGTAAGCATATAACGGATGTACCTAACTAATAACTTAAATAAAAATAAAAAATATAATATCAATGCTATGCTAACATTTCCCCCTTTATTGCATGGTTTTTACAAACGCTGCCCCAAAAAAGATCAAATTTTACCTTGCCAAGTGACTTGGTGAGTATACTTACTACCTATGAATCTATTGGGTAGTAATGGAGCTGGATGTGGTGGTTAAAAACTTGTTCTCAAATATAGTGGCACTAGACCTCTATATTTTTTATCTTCTCATAAAATATTGGATTCTTGACAAGCTTTAAGACACCCTGATTATAACAAAAAAAGATTGGTCACTGATCTTCATAAATGTCTTTGTCAAATAGAATGCATTGTAATCAAATTTATTTACACATAGTTACTCATGTGGCATGGTATTCTACTTTTATGGATGAGAGATCAAATAAATATTTCTTCTTATTTATCGATGAAATTGGTCTAGAACTGAAATGAAAAACATACCCTAAGATTGATTTCCTATTATCAATAGATCCATCATAGTCTGAGTATGTGTAACTTTAGAAGAACAAATTTGAGTTCTTGTATTCTAGACCATAATAAATTGTGCATCAGACATATATCAAAACATTCTTCACTACAACCTAATGACACTTCTTTAGTTCTTGTATGAATCTTAAAAGATAGATGACAAAAAAGCATATGTCTAGTCTGGTTTAAGTCAAGTAAATGAGACTCCCAATAATATACCTATAGTGATTTTCATCTACTTGAGGTGACTTTTGAAGTTGAGATAGTTGTAAAACCTTTATCCATTGGAGTTGACATTGGTTTATAATTTGTCATTCCATATTTCTCAGAAAAACATCTTGGCATATTTCATCTGTGAAACAAAAATATTATTCTTATTTTTCCATATCTCCAAGCCAACATAATAATGAAGTAACGCCAAATATATCATGTTTAAGGCTTTATTCAAGTCATTATTTACTTCTTCAGTAAGATCATCTGAATTTATTGTGATCACAAGATTTTACACATACAAAAACGAAATGACAATCTCTGTGCCTACCTTATTGATATATAAAATTTATATCTAACGAGATAGGAACGAATATATGATATAATATATGATCATGAATATTAATACACCATGCCCTTGGTGTTTACTTAAGTCAATAAAGTGACTTAACTAGATGACATACTTTATGTGATTGATGTTTGTTGATGAAGCCTTCTGGTTGGGTCATGTACACTTATTATTTGAGATCACCATTCAATAATGCACTTTTCATATCCATCTATTGAATTTTATATCCCTTTTGTACTACAAGTGTGCAAACAACTCTCATGGTATTAATCCTAGTAGTGGGTTCAAATATCTACTCACAATCAATTCCTTCTTACTCAGCATATCCATTTGTAACAAGTCATGTTTTATATTTGTCTATAGATCTATCTACCTTGTATTTTGTCTTAAAAATCCATTTGTATCCAATGGATTTATTTACTATAGGTATATCTACAAGT